>JBBPBX010010393.1:18732-57999 GCA_038048925.1 Garcialebias charrua
TAGTCCTTCCATTCATTTTCTACAAGATGCTGATGAAGATTTCAGCCTATCATAGTTGTCCTGAGAGAAAAAGCAATCTATAAAACACGAAGGATTTTAGTCACACCAGAAGAAATCCAACACAGCCACAAAGAGAATCCACAACCTCCATGTTAAAAGGGTCCTGCATGATGCAGCTTTAAAAATCTTTTCTTTTAGATGACAGATCTGCTGCATCACTTGGTTGGTTCAGTTTAAATGTGTTAAAACCGTTTAAAACTAAAAACCTCAAAAATAAGTTCCACTTTCTGAACTCTGTTATTAAAACCCATTCAGTGTGAAACAAATTCTGAGTGAAGAAGAGCTGTCATGTGCTTCAGTCAGGTGATACCTTCAAAAGTTGAAAAAAATCATTAGCACTTTCTGTGACTTTTCATAAATGTGCATACTAAAGCCTGCATGTATATTATTCTGAGCCTGTAAGGTGTAAACATCCTGCTGACAGTGTGCAAAATCTCATTAGAGCCTCCACAGAAACAGAAGCTCAACGAGCCAAGTGTTCAGAAACATTTTGGGATTTTAGGACTACACAAACAAGTTCTTTGGGCGGCCGTGGCGTAGTGGTAATGGCAGTCGTCTCCCAATCGGAAAGTTGGCGGTTCGACTCCCGAGACCCGCACCATGTGTCGTTGTGTCCTTGGGCAAGACACTTAACCCTGAGTTGCTCCCGGTAGGACTGGAAAGCACCTTGCATGGTAGTCTGCCGCCACCGGTTTATGAATGTGTGTAGCATTCAATATATGTGTAGCACTTTGAGATTTTCAGTAATGAAAAGTGCGTTATAAATTGAATTAATTATTATTATTATTCTACATTAATTGCTGGGAAGCCCTGTGGCAGCTGGATGAGAGGCTAGACTAGAGGCTGAGGTGAAGAGCAGAACAACAAAGTTTATTGGATCTGCTCTTTAAGAACTGGTTACATTTAAATTTGTCTCCTGAATATTTGTCTCTTTAATTTACTTACATTTTTTCGTCAATGTCAAGTATTTGTTTTGATTGACAATGCTGCATTCAAGCCTGTCCGATGTGTTGTTCTTTCAACCACTCTCTTCTGCAGGGGTCACCACAGCGAATGAACTCACATGGGCAGTTGTTACGCCAAACGCCCTTCCTGACTCAACCTGGGCTCGAACCTGCAGCCTCAAGATTATGAAACCATGGCACTGACCACCAAGCTACTGCAGCCTTCCCTGTCAGACATTATATATTATGCACATCCTTTTCTCCAAGTTTTATAAATACTGTACAATTGTGTGAACTTTACTCAGATTTTAGTCAAAATATGTATATTTGAGGATTTTTAAGGCAATTATGCGTAATGCATTGTGAATTTGAATGTTTTGTGCTTAACCTTTGGCCTTTCTGCAGAGAAAGTTTTTATCATTGCAAGTCAAGTTGGGTCTAAAGTGTTATCTGCTTGTTCCTGATAAGGCTGCAGGACAATATGGTGATCAAGTTCATTACAGCGCTGCCTGGACTTCATTGTGTCTGGACCAGTGTTTGCACAACCTGATACTGTAGGAGCATAAACTGCAGGAGAATCCTCCAGGTTGTGAAATTGCACATTTCTATCTGTTTCTATGTTTTCTATGATTTTTCATTCATAGTGCAATGTGCACACACAGTATAATACACTGTGGTTGAATATATGATCTGCATACCGTTGCCTTGCACAAAAAGTAGTACTCAAGATTTTAATTTTGGCTCAACTTTTCTCTTATCTCAACCAAAACTTCTGATCCGATCAAGATTATTCAACGAAACTTAACACATATACAGTACATCATCTCTAGGCAAAGAGTTGCATACACTTTTGATCACCCCAACTCCAAGTTCATGGTCCCCTATCAAGGTCCAAGTGTACACAGGGTTGTTGCTTCTGTGGACTATTGCTATAGATTATTGTATAATAATTTGTGGTTATGTGCATAATGTGTCAAATGTGGTTCTCTTGTTATAAAAAGCAAGCTGTAACGAACTCTTGTCATCAGAATGACTAAACTACACACAAACAGGCTCACAGGAACAAAATACATACTGGCCTTTCATGGAGGCAGAAAATATTGATAGTTTGTATTCATAACTGTAGAAATTTACAAATATTTCACATGAACTCCTTTATTTGCATCCAAAATTACCCCACCTACAGTGACTGAAGGGGAAGGGTCATTGTTCTGTGTGCCTGGAACTACATTTACTTTAATGTTTTTATAATTTTAGAAAACCTACATAATTTATATAGTTTTTGTTCAATTGCAAGGCAAAGAAAAAAACATTCTGCTAATTGAAAGGCACACAAACCTGAAATTGTTGCAAACTGAATAATTAAAAAACTAAACTATAAAAAAAAACAATTAAAAAAGTGATGTTGAAAACAAATTGCAGCTAAATTAAGCTTTTGTTTAAAAAAAATTATGTCAACTTTTATAGATTAACTGCATTTTTGCAAATCATACAACTGTGCTTTTTTTTCTTCTTGGAAGTATCAGAGTACAGTATACTCTGCTGAGTTTTGTTGGTACATATAACAATGATCGTGTTGATTTTAGTAGGAGGGGAGGGTTCCAGAAGAGCGTGGCTTTCACCAGTCCTCAAACAACCTCTCTATAAATGCTGCCAAAAGGCAAATGATCAAAAAGCTCCTTTGAAACAAAACATATTTAGTCAGCGCTGCATTCAGGTGCACATTGTGTCGTAGATGGATAAATATATCGAACTAGGAGAGAGGGTCAGACGCAAATAATCCATAAGCAATAGACCAATCCAAATCCAAAGCAATGGCCAGAAGAATCCCAAATCAAATCCTACTTACTTTAGCAGGCTGAACCATTTTTTAAAGATAATAAAAAAATCCCTCATCGTGTTAATTTGTTCATCTGTTCAAACAGAAACTCTATGGTTTTGTTTATCATGATACTAGATAGATATGGATGGACGGCAGACACGTAGGTAGGTAGGTAGGTAGGTAGGTAGGTAGGTAGGTAGGTAGGTAGGTAGGTAGGTAGGTAGGTAGGTAGGTAGGTAGGTATAGATAGATAGATAGATAGATAGATAGATAGATAGATAGATAGATAGATAGATAGATAGATAGATAGATAGATAGATAGATAGATAGATAGATAGATAGATAGATAGATAGATAGATAGATAGATAGATAGATAGATAGATAGATAGATAGATAGATAGATAGATAGATAGATAGATAGATAGATAGATAGATAGATAGATAGATAGATAGATAGATAGATAGATAGATAGATAGATAGATAGATAGATAGATAGATAGGTAGGTAGGTAGGTAGGTAGGTAGGTAGGAAGGTAGGTAGGTAGGTAGATAGATTAAAAAAATAAACAGCATAAACTAATCAACAAAAAATTAATTATTTGTTTGTTTTTTTGCTGTTCCCTTCTTCAGGGGTCGCCACTAACTCGCACAAAGACTTGGCAATTATTTTTTACGCTGGATGCCTTTCCTGAAGCTACCACAGCCCAGTGTGTGGAGCAGAGAGCTGTGGTACCTCTGGGGCAGGGGTCTGCAACCTTTACGATCAAAAGAGCCATTTCTGCCCCTTTCTTCACTAAATTAAACGTGTCCGGAGCCACAATACCTGCTGGGATTCTCAACTGGTGGCCCACAGACCTTAAGTTGGTTGGAGGGCGCTTTTCTGGACAGTAGGGGTTATTTTATAAAACTAAAAATATCTAATGATTTTTAACATGTATTTATTATTTTTACCCCCTAAAACAAAATAAAAGACGAGCTTCTTGTAAAGAAGGGGAAAAATGTATACAGTAGTTTTTGCCCAGTTTCTAAAAGCTAAAACTATGCATTCTCATGTGATTTTTTTTTTATTGTAGAAAAATTATGCATCCTACTTTGAAGAAATAAAGCGTAAAGTGAAAGTGAGTATACTCCTTGTAATGTTTCTAGAATTCATATACAGTATTTGCAAAATTAATTACAGGAAAACTGCTCAAACTAGCCCTTTTAGTTGTTGTTATAACAACCAATAAAATTCAGTTTTATGTCAGTTTTGGTCAAAGCTGCAGAGGGACAAAGAGCTGCAGGTGGCTCCAGAGCCGCAGGTTGCAGACCACTCCTCTGGAGTTAAGGGCCTTGCTCAAGGGCCCAGAGTGGGGAAAATGAGGAGGCAGGTATGGGTGCTTCACCTTTCCCCTCCATATTTTGGTTTTGTCGGTCAGGGGAGTTAAGCCGGCGACCGTCCAATCATAGGCCCACCTTCTCTAACCTCTGCACCACCACTCCCCTAATCAACAGTCATTTAAATACATTCCTAAAAACACAACAACAAATAAAAGCGGTGCAGTCTGTTAAATGATTTCTGGTAAATGTTTGTTTCCATGCTGGTGGAGTTCGGTGTCGTCTGTCTGATGACAATAACACAAAGGAGAGGTGGAGGGGGTGAGACAGGTTCCTCCTCACCGAGCGCCTGTACGGTTCAGTCACAGGGAGTTGAACTCTTCTGGTTTTTGGTCTTTGAATCATTTAGCCAGTGAGTTTTCTGTGAAAGTTTCAGTAAAAGTAAAAGCCTTTCTGCACATCTATCCTAACGGGGTTTGAAACGTGATTCAGAAGTCTGCAGAGAAGCACTGATTAGGTGGAACAAAGCTTCATAACGTGAACCACGGAGACTCTGGTAAATCTTAATGTTTCCTTTTAGTTAAGGAAAACTGAGCTTTTAAAACTGTGTCTAACAACCACAAATGAAAAATCGTAAATAGTCACGAAACAAGACCAGTGGTCTCGGCTGATAAAAGCAGTGGCCTTTACCCTGAATGATCGATTAGGTAAGAGTCCTTCCAGCTGCAGTGCGGGCTTTCTGCACGTTTGTCTCCATGTGTTTGTGTCCACGAGTCAATTATCCCCTTCAGTGTTCGATCTTTGTGAAGTCTAATAATAAAACCTGTTCATCCTCATTTGATCAAGGCCTGGATTTCCTTTTCTGCTCGTACATCTACTTTTGTTTCAATTTTCTTTTTCTCGCTGCAGCCATGATCAGACTGAACCAAATGATTGCAACAGAGATGAACAAATGTTTGCACATTTCCAGACAAAAATACCAAAAACCAGGTTAGTCATATAGACCCAAGGTTTTGAAAGAAGCTAAAACCATCAAGCATTTAAAAGCCTAAAATGCACATCACCCATCAGCTTTCATGTCAGACTGGCAGTCGTTTCAGATCATTTAAAGAATCGTAGCTGTTTTGGTCAAACCTTCACAACAATGTCATCTTCGACACTATTGCAGTACTCAGAGCATGTGTTGTGAATGACTTCCAGCTACTACCGTTCCCAAGTTGAACTTAATTTCTGTAAAACTTGGAGTTTTTAGCCATTTTTGTGTTGGTTGATGCCAATTAGCTGTGGCAGACATCTTGAATTGGATTGTCTCAAAAGGCCTGTTGATGTGTTCAATAACTTCCTTCTGAAAGTTTCATTAAAACACAAGCGATTAATGAGATATGTTGATAACAGACAAATAGTAAAATTAATATGGACAAAAACATTATTGCCCACCTTTACATATTGGTGGTGGGTGATAAAGTAAAAATCAATTTGCTAAACAAATAAAAAATAAAATAAAACCAAGAATTAATCACAGAAAACAAAAAAGAAAACGTGTTTGTACATTTGAGCTGTTTTGTGAATGAAATACAGCTTCAAAGTCTTTTTGATAACCTTGTTGCAATTTTAGATCTAGAATTGCGCCGCTCAGGGTTGGAGTAGCTCTGTTACTTTCACTCTGAGATGTTGCTTTTGGAAACTTTAATTCCTGTTTTTCTGGATGTAAATCACATTTATTTATTTATTTTGGATGATTGTTTTCTCTGGTATGGAAGCTGTGCAGCTGGAAGGGTTTTTACTGAAACTTTTTTTTTTTTTTTACTTTTGGACATTTGTTATGATGTGTAACCATGACAACAAGGTGTTTTTTACAACTGGGAGCAGCTGATTAACATCTCAAAAGCTCAAATAATATCTCAACTACAGCCCCAAATCTCAAAGAAGTTGAAAAAGAGGCTCTGTGGATGCATTCCCGTCTACCTACCAGCTGTGCTTGAGTGCTTGACCACTGAGATCCTAATATCCTAAGGAGATCCTGGAACTGGCAAGAAACATGGCTCATGACAGCAGTAGGACCGGGATCGTCCCCCGGCACCTGCAGCTGACTGTCGGTGCTGAAGAGTAGCTCGTCAGGCTGCTGGAAGGAGTGGCCATCGCTCTGGGAGGAGTTCTGCCTGGCATTCGGGTGGTCCTGCAGCCTGGGGGAACAGAGAGGTCAGTTGAGTCTGGATGGATGGATTGGACGGCATCTGCTGCCTGTTTCTTCAGATCCACTGTGGGGCAGACCTTTACAAGAGATCCTTCCTGCCTACAGCCATCAGTATCGATAACATCTCTTAATGAAATGACAATAACAAGTTACAACAACATTTAATTTCCCTTTGGGATTAATAAAGTATTTCTGAATTTTCTGATTTTATTGATGTGACTTTGTTGTACGACTCAGCTGATCTTCACATATTGCACCTTGAAAAGGCAATGAGAAAATATAAAATTAACAGCTACATCTGTCATTTGAACCCTATTTGTGTGAATGCCAACAAGGCATTCACACTATAGAGATTGTGTTTATATTTAATAATATTATTATTGTGTGAATGCCAACAAGGCATTCACACTATAGAGATTGTGTTTATATTTATATTGTGTGAATGCCAACAAGGCATTCACACTATAGAGATTGTGTTTATATTTATTATTGTGTGAATGCCAACAAGGCATTCACACTATAGAGATTGTGTTTATATTTATTGTGTGAATGCCAACAAGGCATTCACACTATAGAGATTGTGTCCGGTTACTATCCTGATTCCGTACGTTTTTTGGCACGCTACTCCTCCTACAGTTTTTGTGCTATTTCAACAATTTATATATCAAAATGTTCAGCTCATTTAGGACATGATGGCTATGACTTTTGGTATTGGTGCAACTTTAGCTTTTTGAATTATTTAGCCTTTTCGGCCATTTTCTTCCCCATTGAAAATGAATGGAGCTAATTTTTCATCCTTGATATCTTTGGAACTCTTTAGAATATTTCACTACTCCTTTCACATTTTGGACCAGCTTAGCTTCCTTCAGCTACCTTGTACATTTTTTTAAAAATATTTCAGCTACTTTCAGCTAATTTCAGCTGTTTTTTCAACTGCTTTGCACTCTTTTCAGCTTTATGCAGCTTACTTCAACATTTTTGTACTTCTACTGACTTATTTCTGCTAATTTCAGATCATTATGCTCCTTTCAGATAATTTTTGAAAGATTAAGATATTTTAGCTATTTTAGCTACTATTTAGCTGTTTTATGATAGTTTCAGCTTTTTCAGCTATTTCAACAATTTTTTTTAATCAATCCAACTTTTTTCAGCCTAATTCAGCAAAACCATGCTCTACCAACTTCCTTCTGGTAATTTAAGATTGTTTCTGCTTGTTTTAGCTGTTGTTCAGCTGTTTTTGGCCAATTTCAGCTTTATTCAGATATTTTCAACTTTATTTTGCTTATTTCTACTTATTTCAGATTTTTTTCAATTTCAGATTGTTTCAGATACTTCATATTATGCTGCTTTGTGCTTATTTCTGCTAGTTTCAGCTTCTTCTGCTATTTTAGCTACTATTAAGCTGTTTTTATGCTAATTTAGGCTTGTTTCAACACATTTTACATTATTTGAACTCATTTCAACTTTTTCCAGCCTAATTCTACAAAAATTTACTCTCTCTACTAATTTCTAAGACATTTAAGCTTCTTTCTGCTATTTCAGATAATATTCAGCTGTTTTTGCTATCTTAAGCTTTTTTCAGATAATTTCAACTTTATTTTGCTTATTTTTGCTTAGTTCAGATGTTTTCAGATTTCAGATTGTTTCAGATATTTTACATTATTCAGATGATGCTGCTTTATGCTTATTTCTGCTAGTTTCAGCTTCTTCTGATATTTTAGCTACTATTAAGCTGTTTTAATGCTAATTTAGGCTTGTTTCAACAAATTTTACATTATTTGAACTCATTTCAACTTTTTCCAGCATAATTCTGCAAAACTGTACTCTCTCTACTAATTTCTAAGACTTTTAAGCTTCTTTCTGCTATTTCAGATAATATTCAGCTGTTTTTGCTATCTTAAGCTTTTTTCAGATAATTTCAACTTTATTTTGCTTATTTCTGCTTAGTTCAGATTTTTTCAGATTTCAGATTGTTTCAGATATTTCAGATTATTCACAATTATGCTATTTCTAATTACTTCAGATAATTTAAGCTTATTTCTGCTATTTTAGATAATATTCAGCTGTTTATGCTATCTTTAGCTTTTTTCAGATAGTTTCCACTTTTTTTGCTTATTTCAGATTATTTCAGATTTCAGATTGTTTAAGATGTTTCAGATTATTCCCAATTAAGCTCGTACTAAATCCTGCTGCTAATTTAAGCTTATTTCTGCTATTTTAGATAATATTCAGCTGTTTTTGACCAATTTCAGCTGATGGCCGCCAACGCTACTTTCAAATGGTTATAACTCGACCATCTTTATACATAGAGAGCTGAAATTTGGTGAGGTTGTAGCTGAGGACATTATCTATCATGTACGGAATCCAAAAAAAAATCCAAGATGGCCGACAATGCAAAAAGTAAAAATACCATAAAATGGTCAATTTTAGTGATATTGAGCTGAAACTTGGTGTAGTGATAGCTGAGAATGTTTCCTATCAAATGCAATATCAAAATCAAAAATCCAAGATGGCCGCCAACGCTACTTTCAAATGGCTTTAACTCAGCCATCATTATACACAGAGAGCCGAAATTTGGTGAGGTTGTAGCTGAGGACATTATCTATCATGTACGGAATCCAAATCAAAAATCCAAGATGGCCGACAAAGTAAAACATTAAAAAACTGTAAAAATCCAAGATGGCCGCCAACGCTACATTCAAATGGCTTTAACTCAGCCATCTTTATTCATAGAGAGCTGAAATTTGGTGAGGTTGTAGCTGAGGGAATCCTCTATCATGTACGGAATCCAAATCAAAAATCCAAGATGGCCGACAAAGCAAAACATTAAAAATACTGTAAAATCCAAGATGGCCACCAACGCTACTTTCAAATGCTTTAACTCAGCCATCATTATACATAGAGAGCCGAAATTTGGTGAGGTTGTAGCTGAGGGAATCCTCTATCATGTACGGAATCCAAATCAAAAATCCAAGATGGCCGACAAAGCAAAACATTAAAAATACTGTAAAATCCAAGATGGCCACCAACGCTACTTTCAAATGGCTTTAAATCAGCCATATTTATTCATAGAGAGCCGAAATTTGGTGAGGTTGTAGCTATGGACATTCTTTATCATGCATTAGGTGAAACGGCCATTTTGATTGAATATGCAAATTAGGTGAAGTGGCCATTTTGGTTCAATATACAAGGCAGTTAATTGCCTTGCGAAGTAAGTCAATGCATGTATTGTTACCATTTTGGTTCTACAATTTAAGTAGACAAGTTAGCCATTTTGATTTAATAAGCACATTAGGTAAAGCGGCCATTTTGATTGAACATGCAAGTTGGGTGAAGCGGCCATTTTGGCATTCACACATGCATTTTCTCAGGAAATGCAATCTAGTTGTGTGAATGCCAACAAGGCATTCACACTATAGAGATTGTGTTTATATTTGTGTGAATGCCAACAAGGCATTCACACTATAGAGATTGTGTTTATATTTATTGTGTGAATGCCAACAAGGCATTCACACTATAGAGATTGTGTTTATATTTTTATTTTGTGAATGCCAACAAGGCATTCACACTATATTCCGTGTTTTTATATTTGTGTGAATGCCAACAAGGCATTCACACTATAGAGATTGTGTTTATATTTATTGTGTGAATGCCAACAAGGCATTCACACTATAGAGATTGTGTTTATATTTGTGTGAATGCCAACAAGGCATTCACACTATAGAGATTGTGTTTATATTTATTGTGTGAATGCCAACAAGGCATTCACACTATAGAGATTGTGTTTATATTTATTATTATTATTCTTTATAGATGTTACTATCTTCCATCCGTACGTTTTTTGGCGTCCTACTCCTCCTAGAGTTTTTGTGCCATTTCAACGATTCATATATCAAAATGTTCAGCTCGCTCAGGACAATCCAGCTATGACTTTTGGTAATGCTACAAGTTGCGCTTTTTGAAATAATTAGCCTTTTCGGCCATTTTTTTCCCATTGAAAATGAATGGAGCTAAAATGAAATGGTCTTTTGGGGGCTTTATCATACCCTAAAACTCACCAAATTTGGCAGACTCATCACTCAGACATGCAGGAGTAACAAATGATCAAAACCTCGCATTTTCATATATGCTGAAGGGGCGTGGCCTGGCCTCAAAGTTAGGCATCTCGCCATGAAAAACGAAACACTAATAGCACCTACACGAAAACCGTCTAATACATCAAACCTTCAGTGATTGACCCACAACCACTCCCCTGCAATACTGAATGGTCAAATCATGACATTAATTAAGCCACGCCCCCTCACAACAGGAAGTGTACAGTTATACATTGAACGTCCCGATCGGACACCTGTTACCTAATCAGCGGGACGGTCTGTCCAGTGACCGAAGACATGTTGCTGTAACAAGCTTTCCAACACTGACCGTTTTGGGTGGAGCATGTGGGCGTGGCGATGTGGCGAATCAGCCGTCACGCCGTCACAAACGAAACACTAATAGCACCTACACGAAAACAGTCTAATACATCAAACCTTCAGTGATTGACCCACATCCGGTCCCCTGCAATACTGAATGGTCAAATCATGACAATAATTAAGCCACGCCCCCTCACAACAGGAAGTGTACAGTTGTACATTGAACATCCCGATCGGACACCTGTTACCTAATCAGCGTGACGGTCTGTCCAGTGACCGAAGACATGTTGCTGTAACAAGCTTTCCACGACTGGTTGTTTTGGGTGGAGCATGTGGGCGTGGCGATGTGGCGAATCAGACGTAACGCCGTCACAATACGTTTGGCCTTTTGGGAGCTTTTTCATATCCCAAAACTCACCAAATTTGGCAGACTCGTCAGGACTGGTGAACGATTACATATTTTGGGGGCGTGGCCAAAATTTCAAAAGAAACGGCTCAAGAGCGCCACCTAGAAAATTTAAAACTACCCTCCGCATTGGCCTTAGTTTCACGTAGGATCATGAAATTTGGTACACTTGTCCAATTCACCAAGACGTACAGAAAACCCTCTGGCGTCAACGTTGTACGATAAATGGGAAGGCGGCCATTTTGGAATGTGGACCAAATCGAGTGCACGCACTGGGTGCCGAACGGGTACGGGAAAGGCACGAGAGTGTTTCGGGGTGGACCAGCTCGACTTCCCGCGGTCGCCGCGAGAAGGGCGGAGCGGCGCTGAGGCATTCACACGTGCATTTTCGTAGGAAATGCGGTTTTTCTAGTGTTACAATTACATCTGTTACTATCCTGATTCCGTACGTTTTTTGGCACGCTACTCCTCCTACAGTTTTTGTGCTATTTCAACAATTCATATATCAAAATGTTCAGCTCATTCAGGACATGATGGCTATGACTTTTGGTATTGGTGCAACTTTAGCTTTTTGAAATATTCAGCCTTTTCGGCCATTTTTTTCCCATTGAAAATGAATGGAGCTCAAATGAACTCAATGAGCTCATTTTACACCCTTGATATCTTTGGAACTCATTACAATATTTCACTACTCCTTTCACATTTTGGACCAACTCAGCTTCCTTCAGCTTCCTTGTACAAATTTAAAAAAAAAATTCAGCTACTTTCAGCTAATTTCAGCTGTTTCTTCAACTGCTTTGCGCTCTTTTCAGCTTTATGCAGCTTACTTCAACATTTTTGTACTTCTTCTGACTTATTTCTGCTAATTTCAGATCATTATGCTCCTTTCAGATAATTTTTGAAAGATTAAGATATTTTTGCTATTTTAGCTAGTATTTAGCTGTTTATGCAAATTTCACCTTTTTCAGCTATTTCAAACAATTTTTTTTAATCAATCCAACTTTTTTCAGCCTAATTCAGCAAAACCATGTTCTACCAACTTCCTTCTGGTAATTTAAGATATTTTCTGCTTGTTTTAGCTGTTGTTCAGCTGTTTTTGACCAATTTCAGCTGATGGCTGCCAACGCTCTTTTCAAATTGCTTTAACTCGGCCATCTTTTTACATAGAGAGCCGAAATTTGGTGAGGTTGTAGCCATAAACATTCTCTATCATGCTTTAGGTGAAGCGGCCATTTTGATTGAACATGCAAGTTGGGTGAAGCGGCCATTTTGGCATTCACACATGCATTTTCTCAGGAAATGCAATCTAGTTGTGTGAATGCCAACAAGGCATTCACACTATAGAGATTGTGTTTATATTTATTATTATTATTATTCTTATATGTTACTATCTTCCGTCCGTACGTTTTTTGGCACGCTACTCCTCCTAGAGTATTTGTGCCATTTCAACGATTCATATATCAAAATGTTCAGCTCGCTCAGGACAATCCAGCTATGACTTTTGGTAATGCTGCAAGTTGCGCTTTTTGAAATAATTAGCCTTTTCGGCCATTTTTTTCCCATTGAAAATGAATGGAGCTAAAATGAAATGGTCTTTTGGGGGCTTTATCATACCCTAAAACTCACCAAATTTGGCAGACTCATCACTCAGACATGCAGGAGTAACAAATGATCAAAACCTCGCATTTTCATATATGCTGAAGGGGCGTGGCCTGGCCTCAAAGTTAGGCATCTCGCCATGAAAAACGAAACACTAATAGCACCTACACGAAAACCGTCTAATACATCAAACCTTCAGTGATTGACCCACAACCACTCCCCTGCAATACTGAATGGTCAAATCATGACATTAATTAAGCCACGCCCCCTCACAACAGGAAGTGTACAGTTATACATTGAACGTCCCGATCGGACACCTGTTACCTAATCAGCGGGACGGTCTGTCCAGTGACCGAAGACATGTTGCTGTAACAAGCTTTCCAACACTGACCGTTTTGGGTGGAGCATGTGGGCGTGGCGATGTGGCGAATCAGCCGTCACGCCGTCACAAACGAAACACTAATAGCACCTACACGAAAACAGTCTAATACATCAAACCTTCAGTGATTGACCCACATCCGGTCCCCTGCAATACTGAATGGTCAAATCATGACAATAATTAAGCCACGCCCCCTCACAACAGGAAGTGTACAGTTGTACATTGAACATCCCGATCGGACACCTGTTACCTAATCAGCGTGACGGTCTGTCCAGTGACCGAAGACATGTTGCTGTAACAAGCTTTCCACGACTGGTTGTTTTGGGTGGAGCATGTGGGCGTGGCGATGTGGCGAATCAGACGTAACGCCGTCACAATACGTTTGGCCTTTTGGGAGCTTTATCATATCCCAAAACTCACCAAATTTGGCAGACTCGTCAGGACTGGTGAAAAATTACATATTTTGGGGGCGTGGCCAAAATTGCAAAAGAAACGGCTCAAGAGCGCCACCTAGAAATATTCAAACCACCCTCCGCATTGGCCTTAGTTTCACGTAGGATCATGAAATTTGGTACACTTCCCCGATTCACCAAGACACACAGAAAACCCTCTGGCACCATTGTTGTACAATGAAAGGAAAGGCGACCTTTTCGGCCATTTTTATCCCATTGAAAATGAATAGAGCTAAAATGAAATGGCATTTTGGGGGCTTTGTCATATCCCAAAACTCACCAAAATTGGCAGACTCATCAGGACTGGTGAACGATTACATATTTTGGGGGCGTGGCCAAAATTGCAACAGAAACGGCTCAAGAGCGCCACCTAGAAAATTTCAAACTACCCTCCGCATTGGCCTTAGTTTCACGTAGGATCATGAAATTTGGTACACTTGTCCAATTCACCAAGACGCACAGAAAACCCTCTGGCGTCAACGTTGTACGATAAATGGGAAGGCGGCCATTTTGGAATGTGGACCAAATCGGGTGCACGCATTGGGTGCCGAACGGGTACGGGAAAGGCACGAGAGCGTTTCAGGGTGGACCAGCTGGACTTCCCGCGGTCGTCGCGAGAAGGGCGGAGCGGCGCTAAGGCATTCACACGTGCATTTTCGTAGGAAATGCGGTTTTTCTAGTGTTACAATTACATCTGTTACTATCCTGATTCCGTACGTTTTTTGGCACGCTACTCCTCCTACAGTTTTTGTGCTATTTCAACAATTCATATATCAAAATGTTCAGCTCATTTAGGACATGATGGCTATGACTTTTGGTATTGGTGCAACTTTAGCTTTTTGAAATATTCAGCCTTTTCGGCCATTTTTTTCCCATTGAAAATGAATGGAGCTCCAATGAACTCAATGAGCTCATTTTACATCCTTGATATCTTTGGAACTCATTACAATATTTCACTACTCCTTTCACATTTTGGACCAGCTCAGCTTCCTTCAGCTACCTTGTACATTTTTTAAAAATATTTCTTCTACTTTCAGCTAATTTCGGCTGTTTCTTCAATGACTTTCCAATCTTTTCAGCTTAATGCAGCTTACTTCAACATTTTTGTACTTCTACTGACTTATTCATGCTAATTTCAGATCATTATGCTTCTTTCAGCTAATTTTTGAAAGATTAAGATATTTTTGCTATTTTAGCTACTATTTAGCTGTTTATGCAAATTTCAGCTTTTTCAGCTATTTCAACAATTTTTTTTAATCAATCCAACTTTTTTCAGCCTAATTCAGCAAAACCATGTTCTACCAACTTCCTTCTGGTAATTTAAGATATTTTCTGCTTGTTTTAGCTGTTGTTCAGCTGTTTTTGACCAATTTCAGCTGATGGCTGCCAATGTTACTTTCAAATGGCTTTAACTCAGCCATCTTTATTCATAGAGAGCTGAAATTTGGTGAGGTTGTAGCTATGGACCATCTCTAACATACATTAGGTGAAGCAGCCATTTTGATTGAACATGCAAATTAGGTGAGGCCGCCATTTTGGTTCAATATACAAGGCAGTTACTTGCCTTGCAAAGTAAGTCAATGCATGTATTGTTGCCATTTTGGTTCTACAATTAAAGTAGGTGAGGTAGCCATTTTGATTTAACAAGCATATTAGGTGAAGCGGCCGTTTTGATTGAACATGCAAGTTGGGTGAAGCGGCCATTTTGGCATTCACACATGCATTTTCTCAGGAAATGCAATCTAGTGTTACAATTACATCTGTTACTATCCTGATTCCGTACGTTTTTTGGCACGCTACTCCTCCTACAGTTTTTGTGCTATTTCAACAATTCATATATCAAAATGTTCAGCTCATTCAGGACATGATGGCTATGACTTTTGGTATTGGTGCAACTTTAGCTTTTTGAAATATTCAGCCTTTTCGGCCATTTTTTTCCCATTGAAAATGAATGGAGCTCAAATGAACTCAATGAGCTCATTTTACACCCTTGATATCTTTGGAACTCATTACAATATTTCACTACTCTTTTCACATTTTGGACCAACTCAGCTTCCTTCAGCTACCTTGTACATTTTTTAAAAATATTTCGGCTACTTTCAGCTAATTTCAGCTGTTTCTTCAACGACTTTGCAATCTTTTCAGCTTAATGCAGCTTACTTCAACATTTTTGTACTTCTACTGACTTATTTATGCTAATTTCAGATTATTATGCTCGTTAAGATATTTTTGCTATTTTAGCTACTATTTAGCTGTTTATGCAAATTTCAGCTTTTTCAGCTATTTCAACAATTTTTTTTAATCAATCCAACTTTTTTCAGCCTAATTCAGCAAAACCATGTTCTACAAACTTCATTATGGTAATTTAAGATATTTTCTGGTTGTTTTAGCTGTTGTTCAGCTGTTTTTGGCCAATTTCAGCTGATGTCTGCCAACGCTACTTTCAAATTGCTTTAACTCAGCCATCTTTATACATAGAGAGCCGGAATTTGGTGAGGTTGTAGCTATAAACATTCTCTATCATGCTTTAGGTGAAGCGGCCATTTTGATTGAACATGCAAGTTGGGTGAAGCGGCCATTTTGGCATTCACACATGCATTTTCTCAGGAAATGCAATCTAGTGTTACAATTACATCTGTTACTATCCTGATTCCGTACGTTTTTTGGCACGCTACTCCTCCTACAGTTTTTGTGCTATTTCAACAATTCATATATCAAAATGTTCAGCTCATTCAGGACATGATGGCTATGACTTTTGGTATTGGTGCAACTTTAGCTTTTTGAAATATTCAGCCTTTTCGGCCATTTTTTTCCCATTGAAAATGAATGGAGCTCAAATGAACTCAATGAGCTCATTTTACATCCTTGATATCTTTGGAACTCATTACAATATTTCACTACTCCTTTCACATTTTGGACCAACTCAACTTCCTTCAGCTACCTTGTACATTTTTTAAAAATATTTCGGCTACTTTCAGCTAATTTCAACTGTTTCTACAACGACTTTGCGATCTTTTCAGCTTAATGCAGCTTACTTCAACATTGTTGTACTTATACTGACTTATGATCATTATGCTCCTTTCAGCAAATTTTTGAAAGATTAAGATATTTTTGCTATTTTAGCTACTATTTAGCTGTTTATGCAAATTTCAGCTTTTTCAGCTATTTCAACAATTTTTTTTAATCAATCCAACTTTTTTCAGCCTAATTCAGCAAAACCATGTTCTACCAACTTCCTTCTGGTAATTTAAGATATTTTCTGCTTGTTTTAGCTGTTGTTCAGCTGTTTTTGACCAATTTCAGCTGATGGCTGCCAATGTTACTTTCAAATGGCTTTAACTCAGCCATCTTTATTCATAGAGAGCTGAAATTTGGTGAGGTTGTAGCTATGGACAATCTCTAACATACATTAGGTGAAGCGGCCATTTTGATTGAACATGCAAATTAGGTGAGGCCGCCATTTTGGTTCAATATACAAGGCAGTTACTTGCCTTGCAAAGTAAGTCAATGCATGTATTGTTGCCATTTTGGTTCTACAATTAAAGTAGGTGAGGTAGCCATTTTGATTTAACAAGCATATTAGGTGAAGCGGCCGTTTTGATTGAACATGCAAAATAGGTGAAGCGGCCATTTTGGCATTCACACATGCATTTTCTCAGGAAATGCAATCTAGTTGTGTGAATGCCAACAAGGCATTCACACTATAGAGATTGTGTTTATATTTATTATTATTCCTATATGTTACTATCTTCCGTCCGTACGTTTTTTGGCACGCTACTCCTCCTAGAGTATTTGTGCCATTTCAACGATTCATATATCAAAATGTTCAGCTCGCTCAGGACAATCCAGCTATGACTTTTGGTAATGCTGCAACTTTAGCTTTTTGAGATATCTAGCCTTTTCGGCCATTTTTTTCCCATTGAAAATGAATGGAGCTAAAATGAAATGGCATTTTGGGGGCTTTATCATATCCTAAATCTCACCAAATTTGGCAGACTCATCACTTAGACATGGGGGAGTAATAAATGATCAACACCTCGCGTTTTCATTTATGCTGAAGGGGCGTGGCCTGGCCTCAAAGTTAGGCATCTCGCCATGAAAAACGAAACACTAATAGCACCTACACGAAAACCGTCTAATACATCAAACCTTCAGTGATTGACCCACAACCGGTCCCCTACAATACTGAATGGTCAAATCATGACATTAATTAAGCCACGCCCCCTCACAACAGGAAGTGTACAGTTATACATTGAACGTCCCGATCGGACACCTGTTACCTAATCAGCGGGACGGTCTGTCCAGTGACCGAAGACATGTTGCTGTAACAAGCTTTCCAACACTGACCGTTTTGGGTGGAGCATGTGGGCGTGGCGATGTGGCGAATCAGCCGTCACGCCGTCACAAACGAAACACTAATAGCACCTACACGAAAACAGTCTAATACATCAAACCTTCAGTGATTGACCCACATCCGGTCCCCTGCAATACTGAATGGTCAAATCATGACAATAATTAAGCCACGCCCCCTCACAACAGGAAGTGTACAGTTGTACATTGAACATCCCGATCGGACACCTGTTACCTAATCAGCGTGACGGTCTGTCCAGTGACCGAAGACATGTTGCTGTAACAAGCTTTCCACGACTGGTTGTTTTGGGTGGAGCATGTAGGCGTGGCGATGTGGCGAATCAGACGTAACGCCGTCACAATACGTTTGGCCTTTTGGGAGCTTTATCATATCCCAAAACTCACCAAATTTGGCAGACTCGTCAGGACTGGTGAAAAATTACATATTTTGGGGGCGTGGCCAAAATTGCAACAGAAAGGGCTCAAGAGCGCCACCTAGAATATTTCAAACTACCCTCCGCATTGGCCTTAGTTTCACGTAGGATCATGAAATTTGGTACACCTCCCCGATTCACCAAGGCGCACAGAAAACCCTCTGGCACCAACGTTGTACGATGAAAGGAAAGGCGACTTTTTCGGCCATTTTTATCCCATTGAAAATGAATGGAGCTAAAATGAAATAGCATTTTGGGGGCTTTGTCGTATCCCAAAACTCACCAAAATTGGCAGACTCATCAGGACTGGTGAACGATTACATATTTTGTGGGCGTGGCCAAAATTGCAACAGAAACGACTCAAGAGCGCCACCTAGAAAATTTCAAACTACCCTCCGCATTGGCCTTAGTTACACGTAGGATCATGAAATTTGGTACATTTGTCCAATTCACAAAGACGCACAGAAAACCCTCTGGCATCAACGTTGTACGATAAATGGGAAGGCGGCCATTTTGGAATGTGGACCAAATTGAGTGCACGCACTGGGTGCCGAACGGGTACGGGAAAGGCACGAGAGTGTTTCGGGGTGGACCAGCTCGACTTCCCGCGGTCGCCGCGAGAAGGGCGGAGCGGCGCTAAGGCATTCACACGTGCATTTTCGCAGGAAATGCGGTTTTTCTAGTTGTGTGAATGCCAACAAGGCATTCACACTATAGAGATTGTGTTTATATTTATTATTATTATTCTTATATGTTACTATCTTCCGTCCGTACGTTTTTTGGCGTCCTACTCCTCCTACAGTTTTCGTGCCATTTCAACATATCATATATCAAAATGTTCAGCTCGTTCAGGACAATCCAGCAATGACTTTTGGTAATGGTGCAACTTTAGCTTTTTGAGATATTTAGCCTTTTCGGCCATTTTTTTCCCATTGAAAATGAATGGAGCTAAAATGAAATGGCCTTTTGGGGGCTTTATCGTATCCTAAAACTCACCAAATTTGGCAGACTCATCATTCAGACATGGGGGAGTAAAGATTTATCAAAACCTCGCATTTTCATATATGCTGAAGGGGCGTGGCCTGGCCTCAAAGTTAGGTATCTCGCCATGAAAAACGAAACACTAATAGCACCTACAAGAAAACTGTCTAATACATCAAACCTTCAGTGATTGACCCACAACCGGTCCCCTACAATACTGAATGGTCAAATCATGACATTAATTAAGCCACGCCCCCTCACAACAGGAAGTGTACAGTTATACATTGAAGGTCCCGATCGGACACCTGTTACCTAATCAGCGGGACGGTCTGTCCAGTGACCGAAGACATGTTGCTGTAACAAGCTTTCCAACACTGACCGTTTTGGGTGGAGCATGTGGGCGTGGCGACGTGGCGAATCAGACGTAACGCCGTCACAAACGAAACACTAATAGCACCTACACGAAAACTGTCTAATACATCAAACCTTCAGTGATTGACCCACATCCGGTCCCCTGCAATACTGAATGGTCAAATCATGACATTAATTAAGCCACGCCCCCTCACAACAGGAAGTGTACAGTTGTACATTGAAGGTCCCGATCGGACACCTGTTACCTAATCAGCATGACGGTCTTTCCAGTGACCAAAGACATGTTGATGTAACAAGCTTTCCAACACTGACCGTTTTGGGTGGAGCATGTGGGCGTGGCGATGTGGCGAATCAGACGTAACGCCGTCACAATACGTTTGGCCTTTTGGGAGCTTTATCATATCCCAAAACTCACCAAATTTGGCAGACTCGTCAGGACTGGTGAAAAATTACATATTTTGGGGGCGTGGCCAAAATTGCAACAGAAACGGCTCAAGAGCGCCACCTAGAATATTTCAAACTACCCTCCGCATTGGCCTTAGTTTCACGTAGGATCATGAAATTTGGTACACTTGTCCAATTCACAAAGACGTACAGAAAACCCTCTGGCATCAACATTGTACGATAAATGGGAAGGCGGCCATTTTGGAATGTGGACCAAATTGGGTGCATACATTGGGTGCCGAACGGGTACGGGAAAGGCACGAGAGTGTTTCAGGGTGGACTAGCTCGACTTCCCGCGGTCGCCACGAGAAGGGCGGAGCGGCGCTAAGGCATTCACACGTGCATTTTCGTAGGAAATGCAAATTTTCTAGTGTTACAATTACATCTGTTACTATCCTGATTCCGTACGTTTTTTGGCACGCTACTCCTCCTACAGTTTTTGTGCTATTTCAACAATTCATATATCAAAATGTTCAGCTCATTCAGGACATGATGGCTATGACTTTTGGTATTGGTGCAACTTTAGCTTTTTGAAATATTCAGCCTTTTCGGCCATTTTTTTCCCATTGAAAATGAATGGAGCTCAAATGAACTCAATGAGCTCATTTTACACCCTTGATATCTTTGGAACTCATTACAATATTTCACTACTCTTTTCACATTTTGGACCAACTCAGCTTCCTTCAGCTACCTTGTACATTTTTTAAAAATATTTCGGCTACTTTCAGCTAATTTCAGCTGTTTCTTCAACGACTTTGCAATCTTTTCAGCTTAATGCAGCTTACTTCAACATTTTTGTACTTCTACTGACTTATTTATGCTAATTTCAGATTATTATGCTCGTTAAGATATTTTTGCTATTTTAGCTTCTATTTAGCTGTTTATGCAAATTTCAGCTTTTTCAGCTATTTCAACAATTTCTTTTTATCAATCCAACTTTTTTCAGCCTAATTCAGCAAAACCATGTTCTACCAACTTCCTTCTGGTAATTTAAAATTATTCTGCTTGTGTTAGCTGTTGTTCAGCTGTTTTTGACCAATTTCAGCTGATGGCTGCCAACGCTACATTCAAATGGCTTTAACTCGACCATCTTTATACATAGAGAGATGAAATTTGGTGAGGTTGTAGCTGAGGACATTGTCTATCATGTACGGAATCCAAATCAAAAATCCAAGATGGCCGACAAAGCAAAAAAGTAAAAACACTACAAAATGGTCAATTTTAGTCATATTGAGCTCAAA
Source organism: Garcialebias charrua (assembly GCA_038048925.1). Taxonomy (NCBI): domain Eukaryota; kingdom Metazoa; phylum Chordata; class Actinopteri; order Cyprinodontiformes; family Rivulidae; genus Garcialebias; species Garcialebias charrua. Next base: position 40,141 of record JBBPBX010010393.1, read on the forward strand.
CTTGGTGTAGTGATAGCTGAGAATGTTTCCTATCAAATGCTATATCAAAATCAAAAATCCAAGATGGCCGACAACGCTACTTTCAAATTGCTTTAACTCAGCCATCTTTATACATAGAGAGCCGAAATTTGGTGAGGTTGTAGCTAAGGACATTGTCTATCATGTACGGAATCCAAATCAAAAATCCAAGATGGCCGACAAAGCAAAAAAGTAAAAAACTATAAAATGGACAATTTTAGTTATATTGAGCTGAAACTTGGTGTAGTGATAGCTGAGAATGTTTCCTATCAAATGCTATATCAAAATCAAAAATCCAAGATGGCCGACAATGCTACTTTCAAATGGCTTTATCTCAGCCATCTTTATTCATAGAGAGCCGAAATTTGGTGAGGTTGTTGCTATAAACAATCTCTATCATGCTTTAGGTGAAGCGGCCATTTTGATTGAACATGCAAGTTGGGTGAAGCGGCCATTTTGGCATTCACACATGCATTTTCTCAGGAAATGCAATCTAGTGTTACAATTACATCTGTTACTATCCTGATTCCGTACGTTTTTTGGCACGCTACTCCTCCTACAGTTTTTGTGCTATTTCAACAATTCATATATCAAAATGTTCAGCTCATTCAGGACATGATGGCTATGACTTTTGGTATTGGTGCAACTTTAGCTTTTTGAAATATTCAGCCTTTTCGGCCATTTTTTTCCCATTGAAAATGAATGGAGCTCAAATGAACTCAATGAGCTCATTTTACACCCTTGATATCTTTGGAACTCATTACAATATTTCACTACTCCTTTCACATTTTGGACCAACTCAGCTTCCTTCAGCTTCCTTGTACAAATTTTTAAAAAAAATTCAGCTACTTTCAGCTAATTTCAGCTGTTTCTTCAACTGCTTTGCGCTCTTTTCAGCTTTATGCAGCTTACTTCAACATTTTTGTACTTCTTCTGACTTATTTCTGCTAATTTCAGATCATTATGCTCCTTTCAGATAATTTTTGAAAGATTAAGATATTTTTGCTATTTTAGCTAGTATTTAGCTGTTTATGCAAATTTCACCTTTTTCAGCTATTTCAAACAATTTTTTTTAATCAATCCAACTTTTTTCAGCCTAATTCAGCAAAACCATGTTCTACCAACTTCCTTCTGGTAATTTAAGATATTTTCTGCTTGTTTTAGCTGTTGTTCAGCTGTTTTTGACCAATTTCAGCTGATGGCTGCCAACGCTCTTTTCAAATTGCTTTAACTCGGCCATCTTTTTACATAGAGAGCCGAAATTTGGTGAGGTTGTAGCCATAAACATTCTCTATCATGCTTTAGGTGAAGCGGCCATTTTGATTGAACATGCAAGTTGGGTGAAGCGGCCATTTTGGCATTCACACATGCATTTTCTCAGGAAATGCAATCTAGTTGTGTGAATGCCAACAAGGCATTCACACTATAGAGATTGTGTTTATATTTATTATAGTTACTATCTTCCGTCCGTACGTTTTTTGGCACGCTACTCCTCCTAGAGTATTTGTGCCATTTCAACGATTCATATATCAAAATGTTCAGCTCGTTCAGGACAATCCAGCTATGACTTTTGGTAATGCTGCAAGTTGCGCTTTTTGAAATATTAAGCCTTTTCGGCCATTTTTTTCCCATTGAAAATGAATGGAGCTAAAATGAAATGGTCTTTTGGGGGCTTTATCATACCCTAAAACTCACCAAATTTGGCAGACTCATCACTCAGACATGCAGGAGTAACAAATGATCAAAACCTCGCATTTTCATATATGCTGAAGGGGCGTGGCCTGGCCTCAAAGTTAGGCATCTCGCCATGAAAAACGAAACACTAATAGCACCTACACGAAAACCGTCTAATACATCAAACCTTCAGTGATTGACCCACAACCACTCCCCTGCAATACTGAATGGTCAAATCATGACATTAATTAAGCCACGCCCCCTCACAACAGGAAGTGTACAGTTATACATTGAACGTCCCGATCGGACACCTGTTACCTAATCAGCGGGACGGTCTGTCCAGTGACCGAAGACATGTTGCTGTAACAAGCTTTCCAACACTGACCGTTTTGGGTGGAGCATGTGGGCGTGGCGATGTGGCGAATCAGCCGTCACGCCGTCACAAACGAAACACTAATAGCACCTACACGAAAACAGTCTAATACATCAAACCTTCAGTGATTGACCCACATCCGGTCCCCTGCAATACTGAATGGTCAAATCATGACAATAATTAAGCCACGCCCCCTCACAACAGGAAGTGTACAGTTGTACATTGAACGTCCGGATTGGACACCTGTTACCTAATCAGCGTGACGGTCTGTCCAGTGACCAAAGACATAGTGTTGTAACAAGCTTTCCAACAATGACTGTTTTGGGTGGAGCATGTGGGCGTGGCGATGTGGCGAATCAGACGTAACGCCGTCACAATACGTTTGGCCTTTGGGGAGCTTTATCATATCCCAAAACTCACCAAATTTGGCAGACTCGTCAGGACTGGTGAAAAATTACATATTTTGGGGGCGTGGCCAAAATTGCAACAGAAACGGCTCAAGAGCGCCACCTAGAATATTTCAAACTACCCTCCGCATTGGCCTTAGTTTCACGTAGGATCATGAAATTTGGTACACCTCCCCGATTCACCAAGGCGCACAGAAAACCCTCTGGCACCAACGTTGTACGATGAAAGGAAAGGCGACATTTTCGGCCATTTTTATCCCATTGAAAATGAATGGAGCTAAAATGAAATAGCATTTTGGGGGCTTTTTCATATCCCAAAACTCACCAAAATTGGCAGACTCATCAGGACTGGTGAACGATTACATATTTTGGGGGCGTGGCCAAAATTGCAACAGAAACGGCTCAAGAGCGCCACCTAGAAAATTTCAAACTACCCTTCGCATTGGCCTTAGTTTCACGTAGGATCATGAAATTTGGTACGCTTGTCCAATTCACAAAGACGCACAGAAAACCCTCTGGCATCAACGGTGTACGATAAATGGGAAGGCGGCCATTTTGGAATGTGGACCAAATCGGGTGCACGCATTGGGTGCCGAACGGGTACGGGAAAGGCACGAGAGTGTTTCGGGGTGGACCAGCTAGACTTCCCGCGGTCGTCGCGAGAAGGGCGGAGCGGCGCTAAGGCATTCACACGTGCATTTTCGTAGGAAATGCGGTTTTTCTAGTGTTACAATTACATCTGTTACTATCCTGATTCCGTACGTTTTTTGGCACGCTACTCCTCCTACAGTTTTTGTGCTATTTCAACAATTCATATATCAAAATGTTCAGCTCATTCAGGACATGATGGCTATGACTTTTGGTATTGGTGCAACTTTAGCTTTTTGAAATATTCAGCCTTTTCGGCCATTTTTTTCCCATTGAAAATGAATGGAGCTCAAATGAACTCAATGAGCTCATTTTACATCCTTGATATCTTTGGAACTCATTACAATATTTCACTACTCCTTTCACATTTTGGACCAACTCAACTTCCTTCAGCTACCTTGTACATTTTTTAAAAATATTTCGGCTACTTTCAGCTAATTTCAACTGTTTCTACAACGACTTTGCGATCTTTTCAGCTTAATGCAGCTTACTTCAACATTGTTGTACTTATACTGACTTATGATCATTATGCTCCTTTCAGCAAATTTTTGAAAGATTAAGATATTTTTGCTATTTTAGCTACTATTTAGCTGTTTATGCAAATTTCAGCTTTTTCAGCTATTTCAACAATTTTTTTTAATCAATCCAACTTTTTTCAGCCTAATTCAGCAAAACCATGTTCTACCAACTTCCTTCTGGTAATTTAAGATATTTTCTGCTTGTTTTAGCTGTTGTTCAGCTGTTTTTGACCAATTTCAGCTGATGGCTGCCAATGTTACTTTCAAATGGCTTTAACTCAGCCATTTTTATTCATAGAGAGCTGAAATTTGGTGAGGTTGTAGCTATGGACCATCTCTAACATACATTAGGTGAAGCAGCCATTTTGATTGAACATGCAAATTAGGTGAGGCCGCCATTTTGGTTCAACATACAAGGCAGTTACTTGCCTTGCAAAGTAAGTCAATGCATGTATTGTTACCATTTTGGTTCTACAATTAAAGTAGACAAGGTAGCCATTTTGATTTAATAAGCACATTAGGTAAAGCGGCCATTTTGATTGAACATGCAAGTTGGGTGAAGCGGCCATTTTGGCATTCACACATGCATTTTCTCAGGAAATGCAATCTAGTTGTGTGAATGCCAACAAGGCATTCACACTATAGAGATTGTGTTTATATTTATTTATAGATGTTACTATCTTCATTCCGTACGTTTTTTGGCATGTAACTACTCGCACAGTTTTGGTGCCATTTCAACAATTCATATATCAAAATGTCCAGCTCGTTCAGGACAATCCGGCTATGACTTTTGGTAATGCTGCAACTTTAGCTTTTTGAATTATTTAGCCTTTTCGGCCATTTTTTTCCCATTGAAAATGAATGGAGCTAAAATGAAATGGCATGTTGGGGGCTTTATCATATCCTAAATCTCACCAAATTTGGCAGACTCATCACTCAGACATGGGGGAGTAAAAAATGATCAAAACCTCACGTTTTCATATATGCTGAAGGGGCGTGGCCTGGCCTCAAAATTAGGCATCTCGCCATGAAAAACGAAACACTAATAGCACCTACACGAAAACCGTCTAATACATCAAACCTTCAGTGATTGACCCACAACCGGTCCCTTACAATACTGAATGGTCAAATCATGACATTAATTAAGCCACGCCCCCTCACAACAGGAAGTGTACAGTTATACATTGAACGTCCCGATCGGACACCTGTTACCTAATCAGCGGGACGGTCTGTCCAGTGACCGAAGACATGTTGCTGTAACAAGCTTTCCAACACTGACCGTTTTGGGTGGAGCATGTGGGCGTGGCGATGTGGCGAATCAGCCGTCACGCCGTCACAAACGAAACACTAATAGCACCTACACGAAAACAGTCTAATACATCAAACCTTCAGTGATTGACCCACATCCGGTCCCCTGCAATACTGAATGGTCAAATCATGACAATAATTAAGCCACGCCCCCTCACAACAGGAAGTGTACAGTTGTACATTGAACATCCCGATCGGACACCTGTTACCTAATCAGCGTGACGGTCTGTCCAGTGACCGAAGACATGTTGCTGTAACAAGCTTTCCACGACTGGTTGTTTTGGGTGGAGCATGTGGGCGTGGCGATGTGGCGAATCAGACGTAACGCCGTCACAATACGTTTGGCCTTTTGGGAGCTTTATCATATCCCAAAACTCACCAAATTTGGCAGACTCGTCAGGACTGGTGAAAAATTACATATTTTGGGGGCGTGGCCAAAATTGCAAAAGAAACGGCTCAAGAGCGCCACCTAGAAAATTTCAAACTACCCTCCGCATTGGCCTTAGTTTCACGTAGGATCATGAAATTTGGTACACTTGTCCAATTCACCAAGACGCACAGAAAACCCACTGGCGTCAACGTTGTACGATAAATGGGAAGGCGGCCATTTTGGAATGTGGACCAAATTGGGTGCGTGCATTGGGTGCCGAACGGGTACGGGAAAGGCACGAGAGTGTTTCGGGGTGGACCAGCTCGACTTCCCGCGGTCGCCGCGAGAAGGGCGGAGCGGCGCTAAGGCATTCACACGTGCATTTTCGCAGGAAATGCGGTTTTTCTAGTGTTACAATTACATCTGTTACTATCCTGATTCCGTACGTTTTTTGGCACGCTACTCCTCCTACAGTTTTTGTGCTATTTCAACAATTCATATATCAAAATGTTCAGCTCATTCAGGACATGATGGCTATGACTTTTGGTATTGGTGCAACTTTAGCTTTTTGAAATATTCAGCCTTTTCGGCCATTTTTTTCCCATTGAAAATGAATGGAGCTCAAATGAACTCAATGAGCTCATTTTACATCCTTGATATCTTTGGAACTCATTACAATATTTCACTACTCCTTTCACATTTTGGACCAACTCAACTTCCTTCAGCTACCTTGTACATTTTTTAAAAATATTTCGGCTACTTTCAGCTAATTTCAACTGTTTCTACAACGACTTTGCAATCTTTTCAGCTTAATGCAGCTTACTTCAACATTGTTGTACTTATACTGACTTATGATCATTATGCTCCTTTCAGCAAATTTTTGAAAGATTAAGATATTTTTGCTATTTTAGCTACTATTTAGCTGTTTATGCAAATTTCAGCTTTTTCAGCTATTTCAACAATTTTTTTTAATCAATCCAACTTTTTTCAGCCTAATTCAGCAAAACCATGTTCTACCAACTTCCTTCTGGTAATTTAAGATATTTTCTGCTTGTTTTAGCTGTTGTTCAGCTGTTTTTGACCAATTTCAGCTGATGGCTGCCAATGTTACTTTCAAATGGCTTTAACTCAGCCATCTTTATTCATAGAGAGCTGAAATTTGGTGAGGTTGTAGCTATGGACCATCTCTAACATACATTAGGTGAAGCAACCATTTTGATTGAACATGCAAATTAGGTGAGGCCGCCATTTTGGTTCAATATACAAGGCAGTTACTTGCCTTGCAAAGTAAGTCAATGCATGTATTGTTGCCATTTTGGTTCTACAATTAAAGTAGACAAGGTAGCCAGTTTGATTTAATAAGCACATTAGGTAAAGCGGCCATTTTGATTGAACATGCAAGTTGGGTGAAGCGGCCATTTTGGCATTCACACATGCATTTTCTCAGGAAATGCAATCTAGTTGTGTGAATGCCAACAAGGCATTCACACTATAGAGATTGTGTTTATATTTATTCTCGTATGTTACTATCTTCCGTCCGTACGTTTTTTGGCACGCTACTCCTCCTAGAGTATTTGTGCCATTTCAACGATTCATATATCAAAATGTTCAGCTCGTTCAGGACAATCCAGCTATGACTTTTGGTAATGCTGCAAGTTGCGCTTTTTGAAATATTAAGCCTTTTCGGCCATTTTTTTCCCATTGAAAATGAATGGAGCTAAAATGAAATGGCATTTTGGGGGCTTTATCATACCCTAAAACTCACCAAATTTGGCAGACTCATCACTCAGACATGCAGGAGTAACAAATGATCAAAACCTCGCATTTTCATATATGCTGAAGGGGCGTGGCCTGGCCTCAAAGTTAGGCATCTCGCCATGAAAAACGAAACACTAATAGCACCTACACGAAAACCGTCTAATACATCAAACCTTCAGTGATTGACCCACAACCACTCCCCTGCAATACTGAATGGTCAAATCATGACATTAATTAAGCCACGCCCCCTCACAACAGGAAGTGTACAGTTATACATTGAACGTCCCGATCGGACACCTGTTACCTAATCAGCGGGACGGTCTGTCCAGTGACCGAAGACATGTTGCTGTAACAAGCTTTCCAACACTGACCGTTTTGGGTGGAGCATGTGGGCGTGGCGACGTGGCGAATCAGACGTAACGCCGTCACAAACGAAACACTAATAGCACCTACACGAAAACCGTCTAATACATCAAACCTTCAGTGATTGACCCACATCCGGTCCCCTGCAATACTGAATGGTCAAATCATGAAATTAATTAAGCCACGCCCCCTCACAACAGGAAGTGTACAGTTGTACATTGAACGTCGCGATCGAACACCTGTTACCTAATCAGCGTGATAGTTTGTCCAGTGACCAAAGACATGTTGCTGTAACAAGCTTTCCAACACTGACCGTTTTGGGTGGAGCATGTGGGCGTGGCGATGTGGCGAATCAGCCGTCACGCCGTCACAAACGAAACACTAATAGCACCTACACGAAAACAGTCTAATACATCAAACCTTCAGTGATTGACCCACATCCGGTCCCCTGCAATACTGAATGGTCAAATCATGACAATAATTAAGCCACGCCCCCTCACAACAGGAAGTGTACAGTTGTACATTGAACGTCCCGATCGGACACCTGTTACCTAATCAGCGTGACGGTCTGTCCAGTGACCGAAGACATGTTGCTGTAACAAGCTTTCCACGACTGGTTGTTTTGGGTGGAGCATGTGGGCGTGGCGATGTGGCGAATCAGACGTAACGCCGTCACAATACGTTTGGCCTTTTGGGAGCTTTATCATATCCCAAAACTCACCAAATTTGGCAGACTCGTCAGGACTGGTGAAAAATTACATATTTTGGGGGCGTGGCCAAAATTGCAACAGAAAGGGCTCAAGAGCGCCACCTAGAAAATTTCAAACTACCCTCCGCATTGGCCTTAGTTTCACGTAGGATCATGAAATTTGGTACACTTGTCCAATTCACCAAGACGCACAGAAAACCCTCTGGCGTCAACGTTGTACGATAAATGGGAAGGCGGCCATTTTGGAATGTGGACCAAATTGAGTGCACGCACTGGGTGCCGAACGGGTACGGGAAAGGCACGAGAGTGTTTCGGGGTGGACCAGCTCGACTTCCCGCGGTCGCCGCGAGAAGGGCGGAGCGGCGCTAAGGCATTCACACGTGCATTTTCGTAGGAAATGCTATCTTCCATCCGTACGTTTTTTGGCGTCCTACTCCTCCTAGAGTTTTTGTGCCATTTCAACGATTCATATATCAAAATGTTCAGCTCGCTCAGGACAATCCAGCTATGACTTTTGGTAATGCTACAAGTTGCGCTTTTTGAAATAATTAGCCTTTTCGGCCATTTTTTTCCCATTGAAAATGAATGGAGCTAAAATGAAATGGTCTTTTGGGGGCTTTATCATACCCTAAAACTCACCAAATTTGGCAGACTCATCACTCAGACATGCAGGAGTAACAAATGATCAAAACCTCGCATTTTCATATATGCTGAAGGGGCGTGGCCTGGCCTCAAAGTTAGGCATCTCGCCATGAAAAACGAAACACTAATAGCACCTACACGAAAACCGTCTAATACATCAAACCTTCAGTGATTGACCCACAACCACTCCCCTGCAATACTGAATGGTCAAATCATGACATTAATTAAGCCACGCCCCCTCACAACAGGAAGTGTACAGTTATACATTGAACGTCCCGATCGGACACCTGTTACCTAATCAGCGGGACGGTCTGTCCAGTGACCGAAGACATGTTGCTGTAACAAGCTTTCCAACACTGACCGTTTTGGGTGGAGCATGTGGGCGTGGCGATGTGGCGAATCAGCCGTCACGCCGTCACAAACGAAACACTAATAGCACCTACACGAAAACAGTCTAATACATCAAACCTTCAGTGATTGACCCACATCCGGTCCCCTGCAATACTGAATGGTCAAATCATGACAATAATTAAGCCACGCCCCCTCACAACAGGAAGTGTACAGTTGTACATTGAACATCCCGATCGGACACCTGTTACCTAATCAGCGTGACGGTCTGTCCAGTGACCGAAGACATGTTGCTGTAACAAGCTTTCCACGACTGGTTGTTTTGGGTGGAGCATGTGGGCGTGGCGATGTGGCGAATCAGACGTAACGCCGTCACAATACGTTTGGCCTTTTGGGAGCTTTATCATATCCCAAAACTCACCAAATTTGGCAGACTCGTCAGGACTGGTGAACGATTACATATTTTGGGGGCGTGGCCAAAATTGCAACAGAAACGGCTCAAGAGCGCCACCTAGAATATTTCAAACTACCCTCCGCATTGGCCTTAGTTTCACGTAGGATCATGAAATTTGGTACACCTCCCCGATTCACCAAGGCGCACAGAAAACCCTCTGGCACCAACGTTGTACGATGAAAGGAAAGGCGACCTTTTCGGCCATTTTTATCCCATTGAAAATGAATGGAGCTAAAATGAAATAGCATTTTGGGGGCTTTTTCATATCCCCAAACTCACCAAAATTGGCAGACTCATCAGGACTGGTGAACGATTACATATTTTGGGGGCGTGGCCAAAATTTCAAAAGAAACGGCTCAAGAGCGCCACCTAGAATATTTCAAACTACCCTCCGCATTGGCCTTAGTTTCACGTAGGATCATGAAATTTGGTACACTTGTCCAATTCACCAAGACGCACAGAAAACCCTCTGGCGTCAACGTTGTACGATAAATGGGAAGGCGGCCATTTTGGAATGTGGACCAAATTGGGTGCGTGCATTGGGTGCCGAACGGGTACGGGAAAGGCACGAGAGTGTTTCAGGGTGGACCAGCTGGACTTCCCGCGGTCGCCGCGAGAAGGGCGGAGCGGCGCTAAGGCATTCACACGTGCATTTTCGTAGGAAATGCGGTTTTTCTAGTTGTGTGAATGCCAACAAGGCATTCACACTATAGAGATTGTGTTTATATTTATTATAGTTACTATCTTCCGTCCGTACGTTTTTTGGCACGCTACTCCTCCTAGAGTATTTGTGCCATTTCAACGATTCATATATCAAAATGTTCAGCTCGTTCAGGACAATCCAGCTATGACTTTTGGTAATGCTGCAAGTTGCGCTTTTTGAAATATTAAGCCTTTTCGGCCATTTTTTTCCCATTGAAAATGAATGGAGCTAAAATGAAATGGCCTTTTGGGGGCTTTATCATATCCTAAATCTCACCAAATTTGGCAGACTCATCACTTAGACATGGGGGAGTAATAAATGATCAACACCTCGCGTTTTCATATATGCTGAAGGGGCGTGGCCTGGCCTCAAGGTTAGGCATCTCGCCATGAAAAACGAAACACTAATAGCACCTACACGAAAACCGTCTAATACATCAAACCTTCAGTGATTGACCCACAACCACTCCCCTGCAATACTGAATGGTCAAATCATGACATTAATTAAGCCACGCCCCCTCACAACAGGAAGTGTACAGTTATACATTGAACGTCCCGATCGGACACCTGTTACCTAATCAGCGGGACGGTCTGTCCAGTGACCGAAGACATGTTGCTGTAACAAGCTTTCCAACACTGACCGTTTTGGGTGGAGCATGTGGGCGTGGCAATGTGGCGAATCAGACGTAACGCCGTCACAAACGAAACACTAATAGCACCTACACGAAAACTGTCTAATACATCAAACCTTCAGTGATTGACCCACATCCGGTCCCCTGCAATACTGAATGGTCAAATCATGACATTAATTAAGCCACGCCCCCTCACAACAGGAAGTGTACAGTTGTACATTGAACGTCCCGATCGGACACCTGTTACCTAATCAGCGTGACGGTCTGTCCAGTGACCGAAGACATGTTGCTGTAACAAGCTTTCCAACACTGACCGTTTTGGGTGGAGCATGTGGGCGTGGCGACGTGGCGAATCAGACGTAACGCCGTCACAAACGAAACACTAATAGCACCTACACGAAAACTGTCTAATACATCAAACCTTCAGTGATTGACCCACATCCGGTCCCCTGCAATACTGAATGGTCAAATCATGACATTAATTAAGCCACGCCCCCTCACAACAGGAAGTGTACAGTTGTACATTGAAGGTCCCGATCGGACACCTGTTACCTAATCAGCATGACGGTCTTTCCAGTGACCAAAGACATGTTGATGTAACAAGCTTTCCAACACTGACCGTTTTGGGTGGAGCATGTGGGCGTGGCGATGTGGCGAATCAGACGTAACGCCGTCACAATACGTTTGGCCTTTTGGGAGCTTTATCATATCCCAAAACTCACCAAATTTGGCAGACTCGTCAGGACTGGTGAAAAATTACATATTTTGGGGGCGTGGCCAAAATTGCAACAGAAACGGCTCAAGAGCGCCACCTAGAATATTTCAAACTACCCTCCGCATTGGCCTTAGTTTCACGTAGGATCATGAAATTTGGTACACTTGTCCAATTCACAAAGACGTACAGAAAACCCTCTGGCATCAACATTGTACGATAAATGGGAAGGCGGCCATTTTGGAATGTGGACCAAATTGGGTGCATACATTGGGTGCCGAACGGGTACGGGAAAGGCACGAGAGTGTTTCAGGGTGGACTAGCTCGACTTCCCGCGGTCGCCACGAGAAGGGCGGAGCGGCGCTAAGGCATTCACACGTGCATTTTCGTAGGAAATGCAAATTTTCTAGTGTTACAATTACATCTGTTACTATCCTGATTCCGTACGTTTTTTGGCACGCTACTCCTCCTACAGTTTTTGTGCTATTTCAACAATTCATATATCAAAATGTTCAGCTCATTTAGGACATGATGGCTATGACTTTTGGTATTGGTGCAACTTTAGCTTTTTGAAATATTCAGCCTTTTCGGCCATTTTTTTCCCATTGAAAATGAATGGAGCTCAAATGAACTCAATGAGCTCATTTTGCATCCTTGATATCTTTGGAACTCATTACAATATTTCACTACTCCTTTCACATTTTGGACCAACTCAGCTTCCTTCAGCTACCTTGTACATTTAAAAAAATATTTCGGCTACTTTCAGCTACTTTCAGCTGTTTCTTCAATGACTTTGCAATCTTTTCAGCTTAATGCAGCTTACTTCAACATTGTTGTACTTATACTGACTTATGATCATTATGCTCCTTTCAGCAAATTTTTGAAAGATTAAGATATTTTTGCTATTTTAGCTACTATTTAGCTGTTTATGCAAATTTCAGCTTTTTCAGCTATTTCAACAATTTTTTTTAATCAATCCAACTTTTTTCAGCCTAATTCAGCAAAACCATGTTCTACCAACTTCCTTCTGGTAATTTAAGATATTTTCTGCTTGTTTTAGCTGTTGTTCAGCTGTTTTTGACCAATTTCAGCTGATGGCTGCCAACGCTACTTTCAAATGGCTTTAACTCAGCCATCTTTATTCAAAGAGAGCTGAAATTTGGTGAGGTTGTAGCTATGGACATACTTTATCATGCATTAGGTGAAGCGGCCATTTTGATTGAATATGCAAATTAGGTGAAGTGGCCATTTTGGTTCAATATACAAGGCAGTTAATTGCCTTGCGAAGTAAGTCAATGCATGTATTGTTACCATTTTGGTTCTACAATTTAAGTAGACAAGGTAGCCATTTTGATTTAATAAGCACATTAGGTAAAGCGGCCATTTTGATTGAACATGCAAGTTGGGTGAAGCGGCCATTTTGGCATTCACACATGCATTTTCTCAGGAAATGCAATCTAGTTATAGTTACTATCTTCCGTCCGTACGTTTTTTGGCACGCTACTCCTCCTAGAGTATTTGTGCCATTTCAACGATTCATATATCAAAATGTTCAGCTCGTTCAGGACAATCCAGCTATGACTTTTGGTAATGCTGCAAGTTGCGCTTTTTGAAATATTAAGCCTTTTCGGCCATTTTTTTCCCATTGAAAATGAATGGAGCTAAAATGAAATGGTCTTTTGGGGGCTTTATCATACCCTAAAACTCACCAAATTTGGCAGACTCATCACTCAGACATGCAGGAGTAACAAATGATCAAAACCTCGCATTTTCATATATGCTGAAGGGGCGTGGCCTGGCCTCAAAGTTAGGCATCTCGCCATGAAAAACGAAACACTAATAGCACCTACACGAAAACCGTCTAATACATCAAACCTTCAGTGATTGACCCACAACCACTCCCCTGCAATACTGAATGGTCAAATCATGACATTAATTAAGCCACGCCCCCTCACAACAGGAAGTGTACAGTTATACATTGAACGTCCCGATCGGACACCTGTTACCTAATCAGCGGGACGGTCTGTCCAGTGACCGAAGACATGTTGCTGTAACAAGCTTTCCAACACTGACCGTTTTGGGTGGAGCATGTGGGCGTGGCGATGTGGCGAATCAGCCGTCACGCCGTCACAAACGAAACACTAATAGCACCTACACGAAAACAGTCTAATACATCAAACCTTCAGTGATTGACCCACATCCGGTCCCCTGCAATACTGAATGGTCAAATCATGACAATAATTAAGCCACGCCCCCTCACAACAGGAAGTGTACAGTTGTACATTGAACATCCCGATCGGACACCTGTTACCTAATCAGCGTGACGGTCTGTCCAGTGACCGAAGACATGTTGCTGTAACAAGCTTTCCAACACTGACCGTTTTGGGTGGAGCATGTGGGCGTGGCGATGTGGCGAATCAGACGTAACGCCGTCACAATACGTTTGGCCTTTTGGGAGCTTTATCATATCCCAAAACTCACCAAATTTGGCAGACTCGTCAGGACTGGTGAAAAATTACATATTTTGGGGGCGTGGCCAAAATTGCAACAGAAAGGGCTCAAGAGCGCCACCTAGAATATTTCAAACTACCCTCCGCATTGGCCTTAGTTTCACGTAGGATCATGAAATTTGGTACACTTGTCCAATTCACCAAGACGCACAGAAAACCCTCTGGCGTCAACGTTGTACGATAAATGGGAAGGCGGCCATTTTGGAATGTGGACCAAATCGAGTGCACGCACTAGGTGCCGAACGGGTACGGGAAAGGCACGAGAGCGTTTCGGGGTGGACCAGCTCGACTTCCCGCGGTCGCCGCGAGAAGGGCGGAGCGGCGCTAAGGCATTCACACGTGCATTTTCGCAGGAAATGCGGTTTTTCTAGTTATTATTATAGTTACTATCCTGATTCCGTACGTTTTTTGGCACGCTACTCCTCCTACAGTTTTTGTGCTATTTCAACAATTCATATATCAAAATGTTCAGCTCATTTAGGACATGGGTGCTATGACTTTTGGTATTGGTGCAACTTTAGCTTTTTGAAATATTCAGCCTTTTCGGCCATTTTTTTCCCATTGAAAATGAATGGAGCTCATTTTACATCCTTGATATCTTTGGAACTCTTTACAATATTTCACTACTCCTTTCACATTTTGGACTAGCTCAGCTTCCTTCAGCTTCCTTGTACAAAATTTAAAAAAAAATTCAGCTACTTTCAGCTAATTTCAGCTGTTTTTTCAACTGCTTTGCACTCTTTTCAGCTTTATGCAGCTAACTTCAACATTTTTATACTTCTACTGACTTATTTCTGCTAAATTCAGATCATTATGCTCCTTTCATATAATTTTTGAAAGATTTAGACATTTTGGCTATTTTAGCTACTATTTAGCTGTTTTATGCAAATTTCAGCTTTTTCAGCTATTTCAACAATGTTTTTAATCAATCCAACTTTTTTCAGCCTAATTCAGCAAAACCATGCTCTACCAACTTCCTTCTGGTAATTTAAGATTGTTTCTGCTTGTTTTAGCTGTTGTTCAGCTGTTTTTGGCCAATTTCAGCTTTATTCAGATATTTTCAACTTTATTTTGCTTATTTCTACTTATTTCAGATTTTTTTCAATTTCAGATTGTTTCAGATACTTCATATTATGCTGCTTTGTGCTTATTTCTGCTAGTTTCAGCTTCTTCTGCTATTTTAGCTACTATTAAGCTGTTTTTATGCTAATTTAGGCTTGTTTCAACACATTCCACATTATTTGAACTCATTTCAACTTTTTCCAGCCAAATTCTGCAAAAATGTACTCTCTCTACTAATTTCTAAGACATTTAAGCTTCTTTCTGCTATTTCAGATAATATTCAGCTGTTTTTGCTATCTTAAGCTTTTTTCAGATAATTTCAACTTTATTTTGCTTATTTCTGCTTAGTTCAGATTTTTTCAGATTTCAGATTGTTTCAGATATTTTAGATTATTCAGATTATGCTGCTTTGTGCTTATTTCTGCTAGTTTCAGCTTCTTCTGCTATTTTAGCTACTATTAAGCTGTTTTAATGCTAATTTAGGCTTGTTTCAACAAATTCCACATTATTTGAACTCATTTCAACTTTTTCCAGCATAATTCTGCAAAACTGTACTCTCTCTACTAATTTCTAAGACTTTTAAGCTTCTTTCTGCTATTTCAGATAATATTCAGCTGTTTTTGCTATCTTAAGCTTTTTTCAGATAATTTCAATTTTATTTTGCTTATTTCTGCTTAGTTCAGATTTTTTCAGATTTCAGATTGTTTCAGATATTTCAGATTATTCACAATTATGCTATTTCTAATTACTTCAGATAATTTAAGCTTATTTCTGCTATTTTAGATAATATTCAGCTGTTTATGCTATCTTTAGCTTTTTTCAGATAATTTCCACTTTTTTTTGCTTATTTCAGATTATTTCAGATTTCAGATTGTTTAAGATGTTTCAGATTATTCCCAATTAAGCTCTTACTAAATCCTGCTGCTAATTTAAGCCTATTTCTGCTGTTTTAGATAATATTCAGCTGTTTTTGACCAATTTCAGCTGATGGCCGCCAACGCTACTTTCAAATGGTTATAACTCGGCCATCTTTATACATAGAGAGCTGAAATTTGGTGAGGTTGTAGCTGAGGACATTATCTATCATGTATAGAATCCAAAAAAAAAATCCAAGATGGCCGACAATGCAAAAATTAAAAATACTATAAAATGGTCAATTTTAGTGATATTGAGCTGAAACTTGGTGTAGTGATAGCTGAGAGTGTTTCCTATCAACTGCTATATCAAAATCAAAAATCCAAGATGGCCGCCAACGCTACTTTCAAATGGCTTTAACTCAGCCATCATTATACATAGAGAGCCGAAATTTGGTGAGGTTGTAGCTGAGGACAGTATCTATCATGTACGGAATCCAAATCAAAAATCCAAGATGGCCGACAAAGTAAAACATTAAAAAACTGTAAAAATCCAAGATGGCCGCCAACGCTACATTCAAATGGCTTTAACTCAGCCATCTTTATTCATAGAGAGCTGAAATTTGGTGAGGTTGTAGCTGAGGGAATCCTCTATCATGTACGGAATCCAAATCAAAAATCCAAGATGGCCGACAAAGCAAAACATTAAAAATACTGTAAAATCCAAGATGGCCACCAACGCTACTTTCAAATGCTTTAACTCAGCCATCATTATACATAGAGAGCCGAAATTTGGTGAGGTTGTAGCTGAGGGAATCCTCTATCATGTACGGAATCCAAATCAAAAATCCAAGATGGCCGACAAAGCAAAACATTAAAAATACTGTAAAATCCAAGATGACCACCAACGCTACTTTCAAATGGCTTTAAATCAGCCATATTTATTCATAGAGAGCCGAAATTTGGTGAGGTTGTAGCTATGGACATTCTTTATCATGCATTAGGTGAAGCGGCCATTTTGATTGAATATGCAAATTAGGTGAAGTGGCCATTTTGGTTCAATATACAAGGTAGTTAATTGCCTTGCAAAGTAAGTCAATGCATGTATTGTTACCATTTTGGTTCTACAATTTAAGTAGGCAATGTAACCATTTTGATTTAATAAGCACATTAGGTAAAGCGGCCATTTTGATCGAACATGCAAGTTGTGTGAAGCGGCCATTTTGGCATTCACACATGCATTTTCTCAGGAAATGCAATCTAGTTGTGTGAATGCCACATAGGCATTCACACTATAGTGATTGTGTTTATATTTGTGTGAATGCCAACAAGGCATTCACACTATAGAGATTGTGTTTATATTTATTATTATTCCTATATGTTACTATCTTCCGTCCGTACGTTTTTTGGCACGCTACTCCTCCTAGAGTATTTGTGCCATTTCAACGATTCATATATCAAAATGTTCAGCTCGCTCAGGACAATCCAGCTATGACTTTTGGTAATGCTGCAACTTTAGCTTTTTGAGATATCTAGCCTTTTCGGCCATTTTTTTCCCATTGAAAATGAATGGAGCTAAAATGAAATGGCATTTTGGGGGCTTTATCATATCCTAAATCTCACCAAATTTGGCAGACTCATCACTTAGACATGGGGGAGTAATAAATGATCAACACCTCGCGTTTTCATTTATGCTGAAGGGGCGTGGCCTGGCCTCAAAGTTAGGCATCTCGCCATGAAAAACGAAACACTAATAGCACCTACACGAAAACCGTCTAATACATCAAACCTTCAGTG
>JBBPBX010010394.1:6830-17091 GCA_038048925.1 Garcialebias charrua
TGCCATTTTTAACTTTCGTTTTGAACGACCGGTTTATGATAATGAGATCTCGTGGCACGCCCTTCAAAGATCTGCTTACATTAACTCCGCCCTCCAAAGGCAGACGAGGAAGTCAACTCACGTTACTGCCACAGAGTCGAGCAGCTGAGCTGAATTGGACCGCAACAGATCACAGTGTACAAGTTGTCGTGTCATTTTTTATTCTTCCTGTCATGTCCAACTCCCTCTCTCCCTCACTCTCACCGTGCGCGCGAGCTGGAGGGAGCGAGCAGTCACTGGCGGACACACACACACACACACACACACACACACACTCACAGCGGTGCTGTCTTTTTATCTGAAAACTATCAATTTTAAATCTGCTTAGTGCTCCATTATCTGCGCCAGGAGGGTCAGAGAGGGTTTCTCCGAAACAAAAGGCTTTAAAAAAAAAAGGGGGAAAAAAAAAAGATGCAATGGACAAGATGCGAACCCAGGTCTCCCGAGTGGCGGTCCAGCGCGCTAACCACTCAACCAAACTGGCAGTTGTGCAAAAGTAGTCCTTCATCATATAAGAAGTGTAATTCTTCTTCGGTAATGTCGCCTGGACATTGCCATTAAAAATAAAATTAAGCCACGCATCTCTGCTCTCTGAGACTGGAAGAGTGTGTATCGACACATGTTGTGTAATGCAGCCAACAACGCAACATTTAACTTTAGGAGCCATTCTGCTGAGATGAACTATTCTTCTTCTTCTCCATTTGATTTATGGCGGATCGCAAACAACTGTTAGGTGCATACCGCCACCTAGTGTGCAGGCTGAGATGAACTCAGGAACCGCGTGGGTGGAGCATTACCAGGGGTTGCTAGGTGACGGGGGCGGGACAAAGGTTGGGATGGGTTGTGGCTGTGGGTTGTGGCTGCGGTTTGTGACGTAACAAACCGCAGGAAGTGCAATCGGCGCGTTTCTATCTAAGATAAATAAATATACTTATAGTAAATAAACCACTGGGTGCATTTTTTTGGCCTTAGGACTGTTTTTTTATGAAGTAAATACCCAAAGTTGAGTACAAAAACATTAAAAAGTGAATTTTGCATCTGTGGTCCCCTTTAAAAAAAAATATCATTTTTTGTATTTTTTTTTTCCTATATGATTCGACTTATGTTTTTATTCGACATATGAACGGTCCTTAGGTCCGGAACTCATTCGTAAGTCGAGGGTTCCCTGTGTATATATATTAGGGGTGTAACGGTACACTACATTCACATTTCAGTTCGGTTCAGTTCAGTTTCAAGGAGGGCTCGGTTCGGTTTATTTTCGATACCAAAAAAAAGACAAAATAAAGACTTACAAAACGTTTATGTTGAAAATATGCCAAAAATACGTTTGTATAAAAATAAATAAAAGTGACCCATTTGGATGATATTTTAAATAAACAGCATTCTTTATAATAAATAAACTATACTAACAATAATAAAAATCTTAATACATACAATAACAGCCAGAACTATAGACCCATTTACAGCCTACGTCATCAAGCAGCTGCACGCACATCGCCGCAACAGCAGTATGACGGCTCGTAGTGTATTATCAAACTACGCTAGCGGGTTATCGGTAAATGATCGCAAAGCTTGCTTTAATAAGTTAACTTTGAGCAATGGCCATCAGCTTCCTGATCCGTGTACAGTTACTGAATGGGAGGATGACGCGAGTAAGTGGCCTAGCATTCAGTGGCCTGATATTTACACGTATTTGGTAGGGTAGCGATATTAAACTCCCGCGATATCTCTCGTTGAGAGGTAACGTTGTCTCGCGAGTCGCTAATGCTAGCAGCCCCTAGCAAGTCAGCGTCACGGACAGCATGGCTTCGCCGGATGAAGTTGCTATAGAAGACGCCCCAACTACTGATGGAGGGTCCCGGTGCCGCAGACGCCTCTACATTGATGGAGGGTCCCGGCGCTGCCGACGCTGCCCCGGATGTAAAGACACACTTGTGTAAACACCGGTGTGACCGGTGTTGCCAGATAGAGTCCCACCCACCCAAAGCACTCTTTACCCGCAAAAGTCAGAAGGAAAATCGCGGTGAACCGCCCAATCTGGCAACACTGGTGAGTGACGGCTGCAGATTCAGTGCTGATGCGGATATTTATGTTCAATTTTTGGAAAGTCCTGCGTGAATATCTATTTTTTTAAACAAAGTTGAACGTTCTAAGGTCTAAGGAGATTCAATCAGTAAAATGAAGACATCAGTTGAGTTTGTAATACATGTTAAAACAGAATAAAAGCCTTTTTGCGGCATAAAACCGATCTTTGAACTACAGTATATTAAAACAGGGTATATGCAGGAATAATGAAGTTAATTTCAATACCTTTTCAAGACTTTTTAAAGACCTTCCAATATAAATTCAAGACCTTATCGTCACTTTGTTTTATTAAGCAACAAATCTTTGATTTACAAAACTGCTGTTGTTTTCAATTAAATATGTGAATCTCAAACCTACAACAGAACTGAGATACAGTGGAAATAAAAAAGTTCAAAAGAAGAAACTGAACCACGATAGGTTTAAGAAAATACAGCTTAGGTTACAACAAGACTCGTAGCTATTTTAAAGTAACTTGGTTGAACAATGGCGAATAAGAAATAAACAGTAATCATTACATGTGCCTCAGTTCAGTTGCTTTGCAGTCCAGCAACTCTTCAGTTTGCACCAGCTCACTGAGTTTTTCTTTACGTCTCCTTCTCAAGACATTGGACCTGGTGATCAGTTGGGCGATTAAAGAACCTGACTTCCCCTCTGCCTGCTTTGCCGACTGATCTGGATCTTTTTGCAGAGAATCGCACAACTCTTGTAGAACTTTTCTCTTTTTTTCAGCTCTTCTAACTCAGCTTCAGCGTTTATGCCCATCGAGGCTACGCTCATCTTTTTTTTTTTTTTTTACAAAATGTACAATAAGCCTCGCGGTTATTCTCGGAGACAGGCCTCAGCCATTCTTGAAAATCAGGCATCTACAACCAGGAGTCAGAAAACTTGCATTTACCCATTGTTCTCACGGTCTCGCGGCAACTTACTCGAACACACAGACTCAACTTGGAGATAAAGCAGCCACGCATGCGCACAAGGTAGGCCTAGCCGTAAAGGCTGTTGTAACCTGACACTCTAATGCTACTTCCCCACCGCACGCATCTCGCGCAGCCGAAACAGCCACTTTACATTGAAGTCTATGGGGACGCGAATCTTGGAGCAGCGGGTCGTGTCGCGGCGCATCCACAGCATACAAACAGCGCGAAAGTGAGCAGCAGCTGTTTCCTACTCCCGCGTCGCATCCGAGCAGCGACTGTGCTGCTCGGATGCGCAGATGTGGAAGCACGCCATTCCGTGCTTCCACAGCTAGATTCAGCTCGCTGCTCAGCAGCAAACAATCAGGACCAATCAGGAGAGACTCTGCCATGTGATCACGCAACGACGACGGGACGGAATTAGGTGGGCACCGCGCGAAACGTTTAACAGATGAAAAAAATCCCGCGGTAAACATGGAGGAGAAACTTACAGCAGGTCGTCAAACTGGGGGCGGGTGACACGGAAGTACCGCTGAAAGCGCTCCTCGTCTGCGCGCAGCTCCTGGATCAGATGGTGAAATTCACCGAATCCATGACGCCTCTCTAATGTGGGGTGAATCCAGAATCGTTGTTGTGCACGGCGTCTGCGTGTTGCTGCTTTGTAGATTAAGTACAAGGCAATTCTTCGTATTGCGTCCGCCATTTTTCTGAGACCGGAAATAAACAAACACCGGAGCGGAAGAGGACCAACACGCTCCTCCTCCCACTGCAGACGCGTTAGATGAGGACAGTCATCTGTTGACAAGCAGCCAGTACAGTGCGTTTGGAGATTTTTGGAAGCGCGATATGCTTTAGGTGAGGATGAGGCATAAATTTGTGCGAAGCAGTTTCCGAATCCTCCGCGGTGAGGTAAACAAATATTAGTCATACATACTTTTTGCTGTCAAATTATTTAAAGCTAGAATAACAGCAAAAAAAATACCTCATCAAATCGCTTTCAAGACTTTTTAATACTTTTCAAGACCCTTAATTTTCCCTAAATTGATTTATCAACTTTTAATAACTTTCAAGACCCCGCGGACACCCTGTAAAATCTCATCTCGTTCTCGCGAACTCTGTAATGGACTGTCTTGGACTTTCCAAGATGGCGCCCGTAAGCATGGCTGCGTGTCCACCTCTCCTGTGGGTGTTTGGAATTTTTGTGTTTTGTTCGTTCTTCATTGGAGACATAACTACACTGCTGGTTTATGATCGGAAGCAGCTTCTGGATTTACGGTTTGCTGCCGCGGATGTCGCTGATTCGGGCCAGTATGAGCGTACCTCGGGATCGGGGAGGCCCCCTCCGCCCCCGTTGCTCGGAGACGAGCTGCCCGTTTACCTCCGCTGCTCTTCGCACCAGCCTGCACGGAGAAATCGATCGACTCGGAGGAAGAAACGCGGCTCACGAGCTGGCCGGCTGGTGAAGCTCAGAGCCCGGCGTTCTGCCTCGCTGTCGTCAGCTGATGGTCTCGATTCTCATCGCCAGTCTCCCGCGTGCACGGACCAGGAAAACAACGGGGATCTCCGGCCGGAGCAGCTCTCTGTGGGCAGCGAGCCGCGGGGCGCTCCCCCACCAGCTGTTAGCACATCAGCTGCTAGCAGCTCATCAGCGGCTAGCTCGGATATCATCAAATTCTGTGTTGTCAACGCCCGATCTGTTTGCAACAAAACGTTCATCCTCAGGGATTACTTTGAAGAGCACGACTTGGACTTTTTCTGCATCACAGAGTCGTGGATGTCGTCGGGTGAGTCCAGCGCGCTGACGGAAATAATACCACCAAACTGTTTGTTTTTTAACGACCCGCGACCATCAGGTCGTGGCGGTGGATTATTAACTATCTTCAAATCAACTTTTGACTGTAAACAACTGTCCATTCCAGTCTCCTGCTCTAGCTTTGAGCTGACTGTGTTTGAACTCGGACATTCACCTGTAACTTTGTGTGCTCTTGTCTACCGGCCGCCTCGCTCCAAGAACTTCATCAGCGAGTTTTCTGATTTCTTGGCTGAAATTACAGCTAAATATTCTCGGGTCGTCATTTCAGGCGACTTCAACTTGCACGTGTGTTGTCCTGAGAAGCCCATGGTTAAGGACTTTTTAGATTTATTGGACTCATTTAATTTAACTCAACACGTGAACTCTCCCACGCAGCAGCGTGGACATTTGTTGGACCTTGTTTTAACATGCGATGTGACCGTTTCAAACCTTGAAATAGGAGACACTGTATTCTCAGATCATAGGCCAGTGAATTTTCAGTTCACCATCCCCCATGTAAATCCTAAAACATGCATTCCTGCACGTAAAGGCAGGAATGTTAACCATTTAACTGCCGCACGTTTCACTGAGGTTTACAACAATGACATGTTAATTCAGCCCCCGGGGTTCCTCTCCAGCACTGAGGAGCTGACAAACCAGTTTGACTCTGTTTGTTTAAAGACTTTGGATAAAGTAGCGCCTATCAAAACGAGAAGACCAAAACTCAGGGCCGAACCGTGGCTGAATGACACTACCAGAGCTGCGAGGCAGCAATGCCGAAAGGTGGAGAGGAAGTGGAAAAAAGACAGTCTGCAGGTCTCTTTTGAGATGGTAAAAGAGAGCTGGCGCCGATATCAGAAAGCAGTGATAACTGCTAAATCACAATACTTCGCTGATATCATTGCTGCAAATTCTCGTAACCCTCGAGTTTTGTTCTCCACCCTAAACTCTGTTCTCCACCTCACTGAACAATCACCCATGGAAGCCTCGACTGAGCTGTGCGAGAACTTCCAACATTTCTTTTTAGATAAAATCGCAACCACCAGGGCTCTCATTTCTCCTCCATCTCACGATCCATCCATCCCACCTCAATCTGTTGCTGTGTTTGACCATTTTGAACCAGTCTCTCTGTCCTCTCTAGAGCAGGTCATGTGTAGCCTGAAACCATCTGGCTCCCCCTTCGATGTGGTCCCCCCTCGGCTTCTAAAGGAGGTTTTTCACACTCTAGGTCCCGCCATTCTCTCTATTGTTAATAGCAGTCTATCCTCGGGTGTGGTGCCAAAATCATTAAAACATGCTGCTGTTCAACCCCTCCTGAAAAAACCAAACCTCGACCCGTCAGTATTATCCAACTTCAGGCCTGTCTCCAGACTCCCATTTGTTTCTAAACTTCTAGAGAAAATAGTTGAGTCCCAACTAAAGTGCTTCCTGGAGGATCACGCTATCCCCGAGCTATTCCAGTCTGGCTTCAAATCCCTCCACAGCACTGAGACTGCCCTACTGAAGGTTTTTAACGACATCTTTCTATCCACAGATACTGGTGACTCTGTGCTGCTTGTCCTATTGGACCTCACATCCGCTTTCGACACCATTGACCATGAGATCCTCATTGCTAGGTTGGAGCAGTGGGTGGGCATCTCAGGATCAGCCCTAAACTGGTTCAGATCCTACCTCTCTGACAGGTCTTTTTGTGTGTCCATCAACGATTTTACTTCTGCAGTGGCGGCTCTTAAATGGGGGGTTCCGCAGGGGTCCATCCTGGGTCCTCTCTTGTTCTCCTTATACCTGCTGCCACTCGGTGCTATCTTCCGGAAACACAATATACCTTTCCACTTCTACGCTGATGACTGTCAAATCTACTTCCCCCTAAGACAAAATGGTACAGGCTCTATTCAACCTCTGCTCGACTGCCTGGCTGACATCAGGGACTGGATGGCTTTAAATTTCTTAAGCTTCAATGATAAGAAGTCTGAAGCCATATTGTTCCTTCCCAATGACACAACCTCAAACCACTGCATTGACCTGTCTGCTCTACCCCTGTCCGAAAAACAAAAAGTCAAAAATCTGGGAGTGATAATGGATCCTTCCATGAAACTCAACAGTCATGTAAACATGATTGTCAAATCCTGTTTTTTCCAGCTGAGGCGTCTGTCTAAGCTGAAGCCCATATTATCCAAAAAGCACCTGGAGACAGTGATTCACGCATTCATTACATCTAGGCTTGATTACTGCAATTCACTTCTGTTTGGCGTCAGTCAAGCCACCATTGCACGATTACAACTGGTTCAGAACGCAGCTGCCCGATTTTTAACCAGCACACGCAAAAGAGAGCACATTACACCAGTCTTGGCCTCCCTTCACTGGCTACCGGTTCATCTTCGAATCCAATTCAAAATTCTCATGTATGTCTACAAATCGCTGAACAGTCTCGCCCCCGCCTATCTCTCGGATCTGATACACCCATATGTCCCTCCTCGTGCTTTGAGGTCAGAGGATCAGGTACTCTTAATAGTTCCAGAAACTCGCCTTAAGCGCAGGGGTGACAGAGCGTTCTCTGTAGCAGGCCCAAGACTCTGGAACGAGTTACCGCTGCTCATCAAACAGGCCCCCTCCCTCTCGGTTTTCAAATCCCGGTTAAAAACTCACTACTACTCCATCGCTTTCAATGCCAGCTGATGTGTACTGGATCGTTTGATTTATGATCTGCAATGTTTTTATGTTTTTCGTGTTGTACTTCATTGTATGTGTTGCCTGTTGCGTGTTTGTTTGTCCAGCACTTTGGTGGACTTGTTCCTGTTTAAAGTGCTTTATAAATAAAATGGTATGGTATGGTATGGTAATTTGTCTCGTCTCGTCTCGAGAGTTTTGTGTATCGTTACACCCCTAATAAATACACAATAATCCAAGTTGAAGTGTTACATCATGGACCGACTAACAGATGAGAAGGGTTGGGCATCGATGACCGAGAATTGTTTTGAACCGGGACTAATGCCCCTTTTCCACCGGTCGGCTCGGGTCGGATGTTACGTCATATGTGCGTCGCAGAGACCCCCTTTCATCCTTTTCCACCGGATATTCCGTGCTAAGCCGCGCGAGATTTCTTGAGATTTTCGGGCTGGTTTCAGAGGGGTACTGAGGCGAGCTCACCCGCTCCGGAAGTAGGAAGGAGGAGACTCGAGCAGTTTTCACGGAAGCGAGGGAAGTGATCACGGCAGGACTTTACATGAATAACACGGTAAAAACAATTATTATTTTTAAAATTTATAGCAAAGATGGGTCTTCAGCTGAACGTGTCCTTAATAAAATCACGTACTGCTCAAAACTGCAGGATTTTAAAAAGCAGGTTCGCCACGAGCAACACGCGGCGCGCGGGCGGCTTTATGTCTTTAAATGTAGCTCAATGAACAGATATAAAATATATTTCATAGCTGACTTTATAGTACGAGGGCTCCTGAGCTTAACCACGCTTTAATATTGTCACGTAGTGGTCAAATATGCTGCATTTAAAGTAGTTTCGCTTTGACTTCTTCCAAAACTGTGCTTGCACAACGAAAATAAATTATAAAAATTCGAATTTTATTTCAAATAACTCCAACAGGATACATTTAGTATATGAACATGTTGTGATCACACTAGATTTTTTTGAAAAATATCAGCTATGTGGTTTTTGATAGAATTGATAATATGTGATACAAAGTACAAGGGAGAAAATTAATGGAGGTAGCTTGACACATTTATGTCTATAAAACATTGAATTTTATTTCAAATAACTCCAACAGGATACATTTAGTATATGAACATGTTGTGATCACACTAGATTTTTTTGAAAAATATCAGCTATGTGGTTTTTGATAGAATTGATAATATGTGATACAAAGTACAAGGGAGAAAATTAATGGAGGTAGCTTGACACATTTATGTCTATAAAACATTGAATTTTATTTCAAATAACTCCAACAGGATACATTTAGTATATGAACATGTTGTGATCACACTGTGTTGTTTAAAAAAAAAAACAGTTTCTGGACTAAATTAATCACATTTTTCTTTTACAGTCAACAGAAGAAAATCGCCAGAATTCAACAACCTGTGTCATCTTCTGGAGGAAGACGTGAGACACCAGATGGAAATTTGTTACTTCTGTTTGTCACTTCAAACTTTTCCTATTAAACGTTATATTTTCTTAAGTGGTGTCCTCGAACATTCAATTTCCTAAACTTATTTTATAATGTGAAGTGTGTATTGTGTTTAAATCCATACTGGAAGTTAAGAGAACTTTCCATTTGCATTTGACCTTTAAAGAATCATAAGATAAAGATTATTAGAATCTGCTCAACTGTTATTACGTTATAAATTATTTGGTTCTAGGATGAAGTCATACAAAAAAAGTCAAAAATTAAAAGTGGCCAAAGTCCTTTGGACAGTTTAAAGTTAAAGAATTCACAGACCATCCATCTACCATCTACCCATCTACCACCCAGCAGCAACTTTACCAGGGAAACTCTGGCAGTTTCAAAGATCACAGTGTGATGTTTTAAATCAACTTTATTTATAAAGCACATTTTAAAAACCACAGGGTCAACCAAAGTGCTGTACAATAACATTTTTTTTTCTCTCTTTTTGTTTTCTATTGTTTATTGTTTGTTTGTTTATTGTTTAATGAAATTCTATCACTGCTGTTCATTGTTCTTTAGTTTTAGCAGGTCGCTTTCGTAAATGAGCCCATGAGGTTCAAAAGATTTACCTGACTAAATAAAGGTTGAATGAATGAATGAACATAAAAGACAAGTTAATTAAAAACTATAAAAAGCATACAAAAATAAATACATATACCAGTCTTACTGCAGGTGTGTTAACATGCCATAAAAGATAAGATCACGTGTTAAAAGCCAAGGAATAAATGTGTGTTTTTAAATAAGATTTAAAAAGTTTTGAGGACTGTCAGCAGCAACTGCTCAGCTGATCTGAGAACGGGGAGGGCAGGAAGGTTGAAGCAGCTCAGACAAATATGGTTTTGCAACTTTATCAAGCACCTTGTGCATAACTAAATAATAAAATATGCTTTAATACATCTTTATTGTAAAAATACTAAATTGGAAAATACATGGGTTTAAAGAAGGCAACAAGGTAGGATTATGAATTGGGTTTAAAGATTACAGCTCATGAGGTACTCATTATAGCATGACATCTCTTTCACAACATTCTGTCAAAGCCTTTATTGTGTTCTTCTTCTAGTGGTGGCTAGTACTGTAGTAAATAGCTTGAGGGAACACTACTGCCACCATGTGGTAAGACGAGTAGGATTCTGGACCCCGCCCACAGAAGGGGTACAAAAAAGCTGTGGAAACAGAACATAGATGTGACCCGACCCGAACTGAGCCGACCTGAGCCGATCCAACCCGAGCCGAGCCGAGCGGTGGAAAAGAGGCAT
>JBBPBX010010395.1:4364-57996 GCA_038048925.1 Garcialebias charrua
ATTATAACTGTTATTTATTATAACTGTTGTTATATTTATTATAACTGTTGTTATTTATTATAACTGTTATTTATTATAACTGTTATATTTATTACAACTGTTGTTATTTATTATAACTGTTGTTATTTATTATAACTGTTGTTATTTATTATAACTGTTGTATATTTATTATAACTGTTGTTATTTATTATAACTGTTGTTATTTATTATAACTGTTGTTATATTTATTATAACTGTTGTTATATTTATTATAACTGTTGTTATATTTATTATAACTGTTGTATATTTATTATAACTGTTATATTTATTACAACTGTTATTTATTATAACTGTTATTTATTATAACTGTTGTTATATTTATTATAACTGTTGTTATATTTATTATAACTGTTATTATTTATTATAACTGTTATTACAACTGTTATTTATTATAACTGTTGTTATTTATTGTACCATAAACACCGGTGTATAATACGCTTTGGCCAATATTTGGAAATAAATCAGAAAAATCGGTAGATAATACGCTTCGGTGTATAATACGCGCTGCCGTGACAGTCTTTTTTATGGCCACTAGATGGCGCCAGGATACGCCTCCAGGTACAGTCTGCAGGTAAACAGACTACAGGGTGCATTAGCGCCCATAGCGGCCGAAACTGATACTGCACCATTTTTAGGCCAAAAGGAAAAACAGCGAATCAGAGCCATAAATTGGTCTAAAAATATGGGAAAAAATCTGTAGATAATACGCTTCGGTGTATAATATGCAGGACATTCAAATGAGCAATAAAAGTGCGTATTATACACTGGTGTTTACGGTAATTGTTGTTATATTTATTATAATTGTTGTTCTATTTATGATAACTGTTGTTATTTATTACAACAGTTGTTAGAGCAGAAAAACTTTGGAGTGCGCATGTGCGACTTCGCACAAGGAGCATGTCCCACCTCTGTGGGGGTTCCCCATAATGAGGGCTGTTGTGAAAATGAACGTCCGAACCTCAGCAGAAAGGCTAGTTTCACATCGTATAAACGGGGCCTCAGACTGGCTGCTCTGTCGTCAATCAAGCGACAAATTTCATAGTGAGAATGGATGATAGGCTGACGTCTATTTTTTATGCCATGCGATCTACCCATAATGCCTTTGCAATCGACCGATAGATCACGATCCACGTATTGGGCACCCCTGACCTAGTGGGTTCCTGGTTAAGGTAATTTCTAGGCACTGTTTGGGAGCAAGGAGATGGAGAAGCTTGATTACCGTAGCAGGACTAGAGGCAACATCTGATTCAGAGACTGAATTACAACCTAGCACACTTCTTTTTTAATTGGTTGATCAATTCAGCAAGAAAATAAATAGGATAAAATATGAATCTTTGGATATTTGAAGAGGAGTACTGTGTTTAGTTTTGGGTGACCCTAAAAACAATGTTGATGCTGGAGAACTATGAAGTCGATATACAGGTAGTCCCCGACTTACGAGCGCTCTTACATACGAGGTTCCGGACTTACGAGCTGGCAAATTTTTGGAAAAAACGCAAAAAATACAGAGTTTTTCTGTGTTTTTTCACCACAGTTCGTTAGCTAAACATGTGGACACACGTTTCCGATCATTTTTATGCACTCATAAGCAGTTTTTCGATGAAAAACGAGTGTTTGTAGTCGCGCTAGCAAAACCGTTCCAACTTACGAGCGAAAATCCGGACTTACGAGAACATGTGCTTCGTGTTCCGACGTACGAATTTCCGGTTTACGAGCAACTCATAAGTACGGAACTCGCTCGTAAGTCGGGGACTACCTGTACATAGTTCTACTACAAGTTGCAGTACAGACAACAAAAAGGCCACAATACACACACACTTGCACACACACATGTGCACAAATAGGTGTAGTGTCTGATTTCTGTTGTAGCTGGAGCTTAACTGAGCAGGCCTGATATTGGAATAGAAAATAAACTGAATGGCCACATGGACATGAAGGAGGAAATAAAATACAACAAAGAAACAATTCAAGTTCTTTGATGCGGAGTCAATGCACAAATACAACAATAGAGTACCTGCATATGTGATACATGACATATAGGCTGACTATAAAAAAGGCCCCCTGAAAAAAAGTTGCTCTCTCATTAGAAATGGAGCATGAAATGGCCACGTGGAGAGCTAAGAGAACTGCCTGCCATGAGGGGGAGCTTATCTTCCCAGGCTGTTTAGAAAATGCACCAACAGTTTTTTTCGTCTCTTATTTGGCTTATTTCAGTGTCTGGAATTTGTAGAGAAACCCAATAAATCCAAGGTAAGAGACCACAGTGAGTGTCTCCCCATCCTTCCCTTTCCCTGTGTTTGCGTTGGGTTTAGGTTTTTCGTAGTTTCTGCAGAGAATTCCAAGAACGGCTTCTCAGCTCAGGGCCTTGTGTCGGCCTCCGCAGCAGCCGCATGCAAGCCCTGCCCGGTGGCACGCGTGGAGAGGTGGGTAGAGGCAAAGGCAGGGCGCTACCACAGACAAGCCGAGCAGAGCTAACCAACGAGTGCCGACACGGCTTCCGCTGCCGCCCTCGCCCCTGTCGCAGGAGCACGGGTCCGAGTAGTCCCCCTCCGGGTCAGACATGCAGTGGTAGAGCATGGTATCTGCCAACCACATGCAGCTGACCCGATGGATGCACACCCGCACAGGGTCCAGAGCATCCTGGCACCGACCTCTCCGGTTCTCGAAGAGGTAAAAGGCTTCGCCGCAGTGCTCACACTGAGCACGCTCCATCCCTTTGTCTCTTCGCCCCTTCCTCTCATTGGATGACAAAGAGTCTAAGAAAAAGGAGCGAGGCTGGGCAGAAACCACAGAGGAGATGCCTGAATGACAGGAGCTACCGTGGCCCTTATTGGTTAAAGGTCCGAGAGCAGGGTCAGAGTCTGATGGCGACAGGGCTGGTGCCAGTGGGTAGGTGTAGTCATGCTTCTGCGCCTCCATCTTATCCAAGTGGACGTAGGACTCAGAGTTGTCTGGGTGGATGAATTTGTCACACATAGTTGCGTGCCGGTAGTCCTCGTACCCTGTGAGCCAGTGGCGGTCCGACTGGCGCCCAAGGTGGCGTTCTGTGCTCCGCTCCCAGCTGCGCTCCCGGGGATTTATACGAACAACTTCCTCATCCTCAAAGGTGACGCGGCGGGGAATCCGAGAAAATGGCTGAACAGAGGGAAAAAAAAAAAACATTAACAAACTGTCCACATGGAAGTCACATTTTACAGACAGTAAATGAAAAACTTTAAATCATAACTATGGCTGGGAATTATAATATCAATATGTGTCTATGTACGTAAGTGCCTGTGGAGGACTTTTGACCTGTCCAGGGTGTACCCCTCCTCTTTTACAGTGATGACTGGATATGGGAACCAGTGACCCCCGCAACCCGAAAACAAAGAAGCAGGAAAAGATAATGGATGGATGGATGGATGATGTCATGGCTGAAAATATTTATCGGTATGTCATTATATTTCAAATATGCAATTAAACATGGCTAGATCATGTTCACACTAAACAAAATACCCCACAGCATTGCTCTCTCTCTTCAGTAGCTTTAAAGCTCCGCTGACATCATCTTTTAACTTTCCATAAAACGGCACAACATATATATATATATATATATTAAGATTGACCTCTGATCGTTTTTGCTAAAACAATGTGAAATTAATGAAAATTCCTCTCCAAAATAGTTTAAAATTAGCGCCGTTTTTTTACACGGTAAATTCGGGTTTTTCCGGTCACGTGATTGTGACGTCAGATACAGATCTCTGCTCCAACGGCACATTTAATACAATGGAGAAAGATACAAACGCATCCGTCGAATTTAGCCATTTAAAACTTTAGATTTTAGCGATTTGGCTTCAGTTCGTGAAGAAGAAGTTATTTTGAGTGATAAACAACAAACAACAAGGTTTCTTTTGTCCATGTTGCTTTTTTTTTCAGGAGAGGTTTCACATACATGAAGTGAGCACCAGATGTCAGCAAAGCTATCGTGATAACTCTTACAGAGCACTGTAGATTGCTCTGCTTGAACAGGTGACATTTTAATAACCACCAACAGTGAATTTAGGAGGGGCTTTTTAGTTTTCTGATTGTGATACACACCGTGGTGAAATTAGTTCACGACTCAGTCATGTTTTCATCAGCGTGGTTCTCCCGTGTCGTCAATTTCAAAACTGCATGTTGCAGGTTTTTTTTTATCTTTGTGAAGCTTCAAGAACTCCCACACGTTGGAGGAGTTGGCTCGAACAGTTTTCTCTGCTCTCTTCCCT
The DNA here is from genome assembly GCA_038048925.1 of Garcialebias charrua. Classification (NCBI taxonomy): domain Eukaryota; kingdom Metazoa; phylum Chordata; class Actinopteri; order Cyprinodontiformes; family Rivulidae; genus Garcialebias; species Garcialebias charrua. The sequence continues at coordinate 8,648 of JBBPBX010010395.1, forward strand.
CACGCTCTGTTGAACCTCCGCGCGCGACTCGCACAGAGCTCTCTGGACTCATGCTGCGGAGTCTTTTTTTTTTTACTTCAGTTCAAAGATTTCGCTGTCGTCTCCTCCCCCCTGTCTATCCTGAGGTTGTGATTGGCCAAATGACGCGCTCCAACAAAGATGTTTTATTATCGACAAGATGCCTTGCTCTGTCTTGAAATCCAGTCAGTGGGAAATAATGCATTCTAATCTGCCACGGGTCTGACCCCCCCCCACCCCCACCCCCGAAAACAAAAACTCATCGGATCTACATGAATCACGTAAATGATATATTTTGCTTTTAAAACGGCGAATTTCGCCGAAAGGTGACTAGTTTGCAGGTATGTTAAACGCAGAGGTGACAGGGCCTTCTCTGTAGCAGGCCCAAGACTTTGGAATGAGTTACCTCTGCTCGTCAGACAGGCCCCCTCCCTCTCGGTTTTCAAATCTCGTTTAAAGACTTACTACAATTCCGTTGCTTTCAACACCAGATGATCTGTGTTTGATCATTATATTTATTATTTGCAATGATTTTATGTCTATATTCTGTTTTTTTTAGTGTTTTTTATGTATTTCATTTTGTATGTTGCCTATGTGTTGCCTGTTGTTTGTTTGTTTGTTTGTACAGCACTTTGGTTGGCCTTGTCGCTGGTTTAAGTGCTCTATAAATAAAATGGTATACTGTAGTATGGTATCTGCATCCAACGCTATGATTCCCCAGACCCTGATGGACAAACTACTGTACTTTCCGCCCTTTAAGTCGCTCTGCCCTATATGTCGCTTTAGTCCAATTATGTCCAAAAAAGTGGAAAAATCCATAAACGCGTCGCATCTCCGTATACGTTGCATCTATTATGCGTCACCGCTGACGCGTCGCGTATGTTATGCGTCACCGCAAATGGCCACAGGAGCGTGCACGGTAGGACTTTAACAAGATTAACACTTAAAAACAATTATTTGTTTGCTGAAAATTATAGCAAAGATGTGTCTGAGATGAACTATTCCTTAATAAATGCACGTAATGTTCAAATCAGCTGAATAAAAAAAAATAGTTGCGCTACATCGTTGCTGCGAACTGATACGCTTCATTTCTTTAAAATTTAACAAGATTAACACCTAAAAATATATATTTGTTTGCTGACATTATAGCAAAAGTGTTTCTGAGCTTAACCTTTCCTTAATAAATGCACGTAATCGTCAAATCAGCTGGATTTAAATAGTTTCGCTTTGACAGTCTTCCAAACGGTCGCGACCGCTGAGAAAATAAATTATAAATAAATCGAATTTTTGCTCAAACATCTCCTAAAGATAACTTGTTGTAAATGTCCATCCAGTGATTACTTTCTGTAAATTTCCTCAAAATCTGTCCTGTGGTTCTTGACCTATTTTGCTAACAAACACTGAGGTAACAGTAGTTCATACATCCAGAGAGCAGGAGGCCGTGCTGCGACAGAAACCGTGTTTCCATCTATTTTTAATTCAAATTTTGAGCAAATTTTTGAAATTTCGCAAAAATGTAAATAAAAATTAATGCGAATCAGAAGTGTTTCCATCAACTGGCTTGAAGCGCATCCACCAGGCCACGCAAAGCGGCATGACGTCAGACGTCAGCGTCATTACGTCAGACGTCAGCGTCATTACGTCAGACGTCAGCGTTACGCATGTCTACAGTAAACAGGAAGTAGCGGTTGAAAACAGAACCCGACCACACATCTCGTCAAAATGGAGAGAATATTTCAGGAATGTGTTGCTATCGGGCAAGTTGTATTTATTCTGTCATGCCAACTAGTTTTAGCGGTTACATGTTGTCCGGAGACGAAGTCGCGTGATGTAAATGTTCGCTACGGCAGAACTAAGTCGGCAAATCTGTTTCCATCTCTCGTTTTTCATCAGCTCTGTTTCGAAAAACCCAAAAACCACCTCAAGCGAGCGTATCAACTTTTTTGCAAATTAGAGGAAGTTAATTCGAATCGTGCCGTTTCCATTCAGCTTTTCTGATGCGATACTTCAAAATGCGCATCAAGAAACCTTGATGGAAACACGGCTATAGTGAGTCTGAGCAGAGGAGTCTGCTGTCGGACACATGAGCTGGGAACGGTCAGTGGACTCTCTGGAAGTGTCAGAGCTCCAGAGAGCAGGAGGCCGTGCTGCGACAGAGTGAGTCCGAGCAGAGGAGGCTTCTGTCGGACACATGAGCTGGGAACGGTCAGTGGACCCTAATGGCCGAAAGTGGTACTGCTCCATTTTTTTTCGTCAGAATGAATGGAAACTGTCATATCTCAGCCAAAAATTGGTCTAAAAATATGGGAAAAAATCCCTCAATATGTCGCTTCGTCCTATAATTCGCAGGACATGAAAATTAGAAGAAAAAAAACTGCGATTTATAGGCTGGAAAATTCGGTATTCACATTAGGACTGAAGGCTCGGATATAGTCGCGCTTTGGTCCACAAGCTGGAGCGCGCGGGCAGCGCGCGCACTGTGCTGTGCGGCTTCATGCGTTTATAGTGTAGCACGGCAGCGCATGTCAAAGTGCTGTTCTTTTACTGACCAGCAGGTGGCAGTACCCTCTAAAACCTGTGCATATGTTGCAAGAAAGGGTGTAGAAGAAGAAATCTACCGTAGAAGAAGAACTGTTTGAAATCACACAACAAAAACAAATGACTTTCTGCTCGCTCGGGGGATTAAATACATTTGTATCAAATAAAAAACATTCCTCCATGCGTCGCGACGCCGTTTCCACGACCACAGCGGCGCAGACAGCTGCAGGCTCTGGCGTGAAGGCTGTCGGTGAGGTCCCTACCCGACCTGTCAATCAATTCGGCGCGCGCTAGGCTTGCGGAGCTTCAAAATCTGGGAGGTGCACGACCACGCGCGAAGCCAACGCGCTGGCCAAAGCGCGGGGGCGGGGACTTCGCGATTGCGTCACTTTGGCCGCGCGCTCTCTCGCGCCCTATGCGACGCGTCAACTATATCCTAAGCTTAAGCCCCTCCATTTACAATTGGGTCCTGGACTTCATAACAAACACGATCCACGACTTCTCCTCCTCTATCATAACCCTAAGAATAATGTCACATTTCTGTCATCTGTGTATGTTTCCCATACAAGACGAAATTCGTCTCTGCATTTAACCCCACCACCACCAGGTGGTGCAGTGAGCAGCCATAGAAAGCACCCGGGGAGCTGGGGAATTAGGTGTGCACTCATAGACACCCCAAGGTGTGTAGTGGCCGGGGCCGGGGTTTGAACCTGTGTCCTTCGGGTCCCAAGTCAGCAGCCCTGCCTCTACACCATCTTGGCCCCTACTGGTTCTCCCCAGGGCTGTGTGTTGAGCCCCCTCTGTTCACTCTGCTCACGTATGACTGTGCAGCTACCCATCCAGGCTGTCATATTGTAAAGTTTGCAGATGATACAGCGGTTGTTGGATACATGACAAACGGTGAGTCCAGCTACAGGCAGGAGGTGGAACACCTGGAGAGCTGATGCAGGAAGAACAACATTCACATCAATGTGAAGAAGACAAAGGAGATGGTCGTGGACTTCAGATGGAACAAACTCACCTATCCCGCAACCTCCCCACCACCAAACAGCTACACCTCCAGATGCAGGAACCGCGCCACCTACATCATGAAGGACCCCACTCACCCAGCACACACACTTTTTGCCCTGCTCTCCTCAGGCACAACCCTCACCATTTACCCGGGCTTGGGACCGGCACAAGAGATGCACTGGCTTGTGCTCCCTAGTGGCTGGTTTAAAGCTGTCAGACTAATGAATCCCTAATCAGGATTATCACTGTGGGAAAAAAAATCACTGTGTAGGAGGAGAGATATAGGACTTCTGGTCCGGGTACCCTTTAACAGGTATTTAATGTAACCTTGACGGCCTCACCTCAAACACACATAAATACAAGAGTTCTTCTAGCAAACTTAATTCCTCTCCCTTGAAGAAAGACCAAGAATCCGGTGATTTAAATACACAATTCTGTAACGTTTATTTTCAGTTTGAATTATGACAAGGAAGATTATGGCAAATATGGAATATGAATGAACAACCAATAGTATTATTTTAGTAAAGTAAATTACGTAAATCTGGAGACTTTGAGAAGGAGTTTTAATTCGATTTGGACTAAGGTTCTTAGCTCTTAAAGGTACTATCTGCGATTTCTGCAAAGCCCTGAAACTTAGGAAAATTTTGAACAGAGACCGTTCTCCCTCCTCCCCCTTGCACTCTGGGTGACCTGCAACTCCGCCTCCTTAGCTCCTCCCCCACAGCTTGGCTGTCTCGTGAACGCGCATGCTTGTAAACACAGTTGTAATGGCGTCGGCGCAGTCAAAACACCGGTAAGGATAGACTATTTGCTTCTCAAATCTTTGCGTATTTGTAATAAAGTATCGTAAATTATGTATAACCCTTTCAATAAGTTATGTGTAGCTCTTACTTTGTGTTACATTTTATCTGTGTTATGCAGTTTTGAAACATTGTCGATGATGGGCTTCCGATGAGGATTTTACACCCAGAGGTGTACTTCTACGTCCGAAGAAGAGGAACCCAGGAACACAGGATGTTCTCATAGTCACCATGTTTTCATGCAAACATTAAAATGATGATTGGATGAACAGTACTGTTGCTTTGTCTTATTCTTCATGAACATGCAGTGAAATAATTTTCTATTTGAAAGAACACAGCGACAAAATCTTTTTTATTTATTTATTTAGACAATAAATACACAAAAAACCTAAATAAATATGTGACAAGGATCATCAAACCGTTACATAACGCAGACTTAAATAACCATAAATAAAGCACTGAGCATCCACCCTGATGTTAAATACTCTGTTGTGTACTTAGTTTGATTTAAATAACTTTTTAATAAAACTGGACAGAAATTAAACAGAACTTAATTAACTCCAAATTCTTCCAAACCTGCAGCCTTCAGGGCAACAGAACAGCAAGCAGGGCCCAGGTGACTGATCTGGTCTTCACTTAAGTGGGTCAGGTCAGTAAATATGTGCAGCTTCTCCAGATTGTCAGCTTGTCCAAACATCTAAAGTCCATAGAGAACCACCTGATCTCCACTCTTTCATTTGTGTATATATATAATATATAAATATAGGTATCTATATAAATAAATAACTATATTTATAACTACTGTATATATACTATATATATATATATACTGTATATTCTATATATATCTATATATATATATATCTATATATATATCTATATATACTATATATATATATATATATATATATATATATATATATATATATATATATATATATATATATATATATATATATATATATATATATATGATGTAGAATGATGAACAGAAATTCTACCATTGCTGTTCATCATTCTTTAGTTAGTAGCAGGTCACTTTTGTAAATGAGCCCTCGAGGCTCAATGAGATTTACCTGACTAAATAAAGGTTGAATGAATGAATGAATATATATATATATATATACAGTATATATAAATAAAAAAATTAAGGTTCATTGATAAACTTCATCAACTCGTTTAAAAGTTCTTTTCTTTTAATTGAGGATTTTTGGGATTGAAATTGCCCCAAGGCCACACCCTGCCACAGATCTTTGGAGGACACCCCGCGTGGAGATGGTCTTCATCTGGTCTCCATGGGTCAGTCCTCAGTGCTGGTTGATCACCTTCGGTCTCACGCAGGTGCAACCCACTGAGATGAGTTTGGACTCCAGGCGGTAGTGGTAGCTGTGCCTGGCCCTGGCGTCTTGACTCGCCTCAGAACCAGCACCTGATGCAGAATGGGACGGGACTCCAGGCCCCCGTCCTCCAGTCCTTGGTGGTCCAGGCAGGTTTTGAGCAAACAGTGAGCCTGCGACAGCGCATGAGGGAACATGTTGTCATCCCTGGAGATGCTGAGGACAGAGAGGAGACGAAAACTGTTAACAGGACTCTGAGCTTCATGAAGGACAACACACTGAGGAGCTGAAGCCTCACTTGTAGGTCCACGGTGAGATGGAGTCGCTGGCCAAAGAACTGACTTTTAGGCTGGGAACTAAATTGTTTGGGTCCAAACGCAGAGGGACCGTTTCTTCTGCTAATCCTTCAAAGGACTTCCTGTGTGGCTTTGCTGCTGTCTGTGGGACCACCACCACCATCATCATCAACAGGACAGCGCTGACAACCTGAGGAAGAAGAACATTCATTCATTCAACCTTTATTTATACAGGCTAGCCTCGTTGAGCCACGGGGACTCATTTACAAGAGAGACCTGTCTCACTCACACCTAGGGTCAATTTAGAGTCACCAATCAGCCTAACATGCATGTTTTTGGACTGTGGGAGGAAACCGGAGAACCCGGAGAAAACCCACGCATGCACGGAGAGAACATGCAATAACAAGTCACTTTCATCATTGTCGTCGTAATGTCTAGCGAAGACATACTGAAACAAAAAAAATATAAACGTAAAAAACAAACTAACATTGATACTCTGATGCATGCTCAATAATCCAGGTAGAAAAATCTAAAAAAGCTAAGTCTGGTCCTCTGGACATTCAAAAAACAAAAAAACAAAACAAAGCAAAAAATTGTAGAAACGTTTCGTCTTTCGTCCGAAAGACTTCCTCAGTCTGAGGTGCTGGGTTCAGCTCAGTCTTATAAATAGCACCCTCTCACAGTGTTACACAACCAGTTGGCTGATGACAGCCTGAAACCAGCTGCTCACATGATCAAGGAGGACCATCAGCCTAACAATGGATCGTTAGCACCCTGATGGTTGTTTGCTATTCACAGAGGGCTGAGTGATACCAGCAATCACAGCATTGTAGGAGGGGGACAGTTGAACTCGGAGGCCTCCACCCCTGTTTAATGATGGGCGGTTTCTTTTCACAAAGATGGCCTCCTTTACTCCTCTCTCAAACCATCGTTCCTCTCTATCAAGGATGTGAACATCTTCATCCCTGAAAGAGTGACCGCTGGCCTGGAGATGAGTGTAGACTGCAGAGTCCTGACCTGATGATGTTGATCTTCTGTGCTGGGCCATCCTTTTGGCCAGTGTGCTGGTATCACTCAGCCCTCTGTGAATAGCAAACAACCATCAGGGTGCTAACGATCCATTGTTAGGCTGATGGTCCTCCTTGATCATGTGAGCAGCTGGTTTCAGGCTGTCATCAGCCAACTGGTTGTGTAACACTGTGAGAGGGTGCTATTTATAAGACTGAGCTGAACCCAGCACCTCAGACTGAGGAAGTCTTTCGGACGAAAGACGAAACGTTTCTACAATTTTTTGCTTTGTTTTGTTTTTTTGTTTTTTGAATGTCCAGAGGACCAGACTTAGCTTTTTTAGATAACATTGATACTGAGGAAACACATTACATATTTTATTAAAGCAACAATAATCAAGTTTGATCATGAAATAAAGAAACATGTACTTGGGAACCAGTACAATAAATTCTCTCAATAAAAGTTAATGAGACTAACTCGAAAGTATAGACAAAATCATATTTTTAACACGCACTAAAATACGTACGTTCAGTGCAAGTGTATGTTATACATGAACACAGAATTTTAATTAAGTCATCTTTTTAAAAATTCTTAAATTTATAAAGTTGTACATTTTCTGTGACGCGGTTAGAAAAATAAAATAATAAAAAAAATAAGCTTCAAAGATATTTATTGTCAATATTGTGCGTCTGTATTATTCTAATTTTATGTCCACTAAAATTGCAGCACAGAAAAGCCATAACAATAAAGAAATACATTATATAAAAACTGGAGCGTGAGATCGATAGGCGGATAGGTGCAGCATCCGCAGTGAAGCGGGCGCTGTACCGGTCTGTCGTGGTGAAGAGAGAGCTGAGTCAAAAGGCAAAGCTCTCAATTTACCGATCGATCTACGTTCCCACCCTCATCTATGGTCATGAGCTTTGGGTTGTGACCGAAAGAACGAGATCTCGGATACAAGCGGCTGAAATGAGTTTTCTCCGCAGGGTGTCTGGACTCTCCCTTAGAGATAGGGTGAGAAGCTCAGTCATCCGGGAGGGACTCGGAGTAGAGCCGCTGCTTCTCCACATCGAGAGGAGCCAGTTGAGGTGGCTCGGGCATCTGGTTAGGATGCCTCCTGGACGCCTCCCTGGTGAGGTGTTCCGGGCATGTCCCACCGGGAGGAGACCCAGAGGAAGACCCAGGACGCGCTGGAGGGACTATGTTTCTCGGCTGGCCAGGGAACGCCTTGGGATTCCCCCGGAGGAGCTGCTCCAAGTGGCTGGGGAGAGGGAAGTCTGGGCCTCCCTACTTAGGCTGCTACCCCCGCGACCCGACCCCGGATAAGAGGAAGAAAATGGATGGATGGATGGATTATATAAAAACAACTATTAAACTTTGGTTTTTGTTTCTGCCTACCGTAATATCTGGTGGAAATACATTTCATAAACAATATTAGACATACAACCTTACCATCTACATTTTAAAATTGTGTAATAATATTATGATCACAGTTATATTAGTTGCAGTGCAAACCATAAAATAATCTTGACATAAATATGGTTTCCCCTTACTTACCTTGTTTCCAAAACCTGAATGGGAGTCTCCCCAAATTCACTTCTGAGACCTTCCCCAAAGTCATCATCTCTGCATAAAAACATATAATGTAGTTCAAACAATAATCAGATATTCTTTTCAACACATTTATCACACAATGACAAATTTATCTAACATATCAAAGCATGTAGGATGATTTAAAAAATAGCATCAAACAGCCATCTTCCATCCTGTTCTGCTGCTAGAAGTAAAATTTGAACTTTTTATGCTCTCCTTTCATCCTGCTTCACTGCAGGCTCATGTCCGCAGCAAACTCGTCCACCCCACCGCAAGTTTTACAGATTTTATTCCAAAAATTAATGATTTTTGAGGCCCTTTATACAGGTAAACGTCCAAAGAGGTTGACATGTATGCATCAACAACATATATTGTGTAGTACAACTAACAGACTTTTCGATTATGACCACCAAATGATCAGCAGACAATATGCTAATTGCTAGTTCTTGTGATCATGCCTATCTCACACAGACAGCGCAGTTACAGTACTTTCATCATATCTGCTTGCTGATCCACAATACAATAAGTTAGGATAACTAAATGTACGTATCGAAACAATACTGAGGTTGAATGAGTTAGCTGCTGCCATTAGCATCACGTCAGCTGTAGGCCGGAAAACGGTTTTAGCCTGTTGTAGATAATAACATGGCATTTGCGCTATCACATGATTCAAGCAAAGACACTTACTTTTCAAGCAGGAAAGTTGCTAACTCTGCATCGCTTGGCAATCCTGAGCACTCGAAGCTCTCGCCACCTCCGCCATCTTGAAACAGCTACTGTTTGAGACGGGAGCGTGCCCGGCTGCTGCGCGCAGCCGCTGGGAGAGGCGGGGGGAGGGCGGGGGAAGCTCGTTCATGAAAATAACTCTGTTTTTATTGGCTGGTCAAACACGGCCCGCTCTGGTTTTTATAAATGCTATTTTAACCACCGGGAGACGCCAGAGGAATATAGTATTTCTCAAAGATTACCTGTTTACCATCACTCTGTCAAAAAATAGTGACAGATAGAAGAAATATGTTTATAAAAAAAGCTACATACTGCAACTTTAACGTTAACATTTTGGTAAGTTTATCTCAGATTCGTGAATTAATCATCTAAAACTCAGTTGGCACTGTGTCTCTCATCAGTAGGAAGACATCCATTACTCATGACCACAGCGGATGCATGAAGGAAGCCGGTGGCTCGCTCTCCCAAGAAGGATGCCGTTTCTCAGGGCTGCAGACCTTTTGGCGCATATCTTTCGCTCCAGGGTGTTTGAGGTTTTAGAACTTCTGGGTTGTCTCAGAGCCAACTATCCACCAGGACAACTTCTTCATCATGGTTGTTGTTCAGAGAGTCCCTTTTCAGCTGCCGCTTGACAACCTGCTGTTCAGCTGCTCCTCCAAAGCCAACTTTGCTCCTTGGCTGTCATCGCTCAACTCCTTTGGTGTTCCGTTCATCCGACACCATAGAAGACATGTCCACTTAACTTTTAACCAGTCAGAGGGCTTCTCACTGTGGTAGAGTCCCAGAGAAGATAACACACTGACTTTTTGTTAGAAAGGGTGACACCTTGTTTTACAGTTCTTTCAGCACAATGCACATTTTGATCTTAGTGAAATACTGTAAAAACAGTGGGGTGTCTTTGAGTTTTTGTTCAACTGAGGTTACTTCCTCCATTACCATGACAACTTCAGTTAGATAAGGCCAAGTGAAGCTCTTTGATCAATATCTTCTTTGGGAGGCACAAAGTCTGGTGAGTCAGAATAGGGTTGCTTAACACAGAAGGGGGTCCAGAATCATACAACATGTCAGGGTGGCCTAAAGGCCCTGGTATAGCTCTGCGTTCGGCCGAACGCCGCTCGATGCCGTTCGAGAGCGAGGCACAAGCGTAGCCCCGCAGGGCATGAACGCGCAAAGCTCAAATTTTACGACCGCGAATGCGAGTTGTCTCACAATAAACTGCCTGACGCTGGACTGTTTTGTTTTTTTCATTCAACCTTTATTTAGTCAGGTAAATCTTATTGAACCTCATGGGCTCATTTACGAAAGCGACCTGCTAAAACTAAAGAACGATGAACAGCAATGGTAGAATTTCCTTAAACAATAAACAATAAACAAACAATAAACAATAGAAAACAAAAAAGAGAAAAAAACAAAAGAAAGAAATACTTTTTTTTTTTAACAAAGTATCAAAAAACGAGCAAAACATAAGGTAGACGTATAAAATCAAAGACAGGAACAAATCTGCATTGGTTTTTGCCAGGATTCCAACAGATTCTGAAAACCATTTAGAGAAGTCAAGGTCGAGAGCTTCAGATCTTTTTGTAAGATATTCCATGAAGCAGGAGCGGAGTAGGAGAAGGCCCTTTTTCCAAGTTCAGTCCTCACTGATGGAACACTGCAGGTAATCATGTCCTGAGAGCGCACGCTGTAGCTGCACTCACGCAAAGACATGTAGGAGGAGATGTATGAGGGCAGCAGACCAAGAAGTGATTTAAAGATGAAAATGTACCAGTGGAAGAGTCTGCGTGAGGTTAATGATGTCCAGTTAACCAGTGAATACAGGGTGCAGTGGTGGGTACGATAATCACAGCCAGTTATGAATCTTAGTGCACCATGATAGACAACATCCAACATCTGCAGGGTGCTCCATGATAGACAGCATCCAACATCCGCAGGGTGCTTGTAGGAGCATTCATTCATATGTGACACAAATGTATTAAATTCCCCTTTTTCATCCCTGATCTGGACTTTTCTTTTGTTTTTTTGCCAAAAGTCAAGTGACTCCATGACTGAAATGATGAGGAAATGAATGAATTTGTCACGAGCGAATTAAACTCGGGTTCAACGTGGCTGCACGAGGTTCTGCAGATTTCCTGGTGTTCTGGACCAGCGCTCCCTGTTTTTTTTTTTGTTGAACTGTTTAATAAGATATAAACACAGAACACTGGTGCGCTGAAGCTGCCGGCTCGCCTTTTTTTCCTCCCCCCGACCTGTCAATCAATTCAGTAGGCGTGTCAGCAAATGACCAATCAGCGAACGCTCTGTGCTGTGGCTTGTCAAATGACGTCAAGAATTTGGAGCGAAAATGTGAGAATAAACGCAGAGCTGTGCGGGTGAACGCGCGCACACAGAACGCGCGCACGGAGCGGCGTTCGGCCAAACGCAGAGCTCTACCGGGGCCTTAAGCTGTAGATGTTAACACAGAGAGAAAGGATAACAAAGAAACTTCCTGTGTGATGTGAGGGTAGTAGAGATGCAGTGTCTCTGAGGACATTTGTCTTTGAGGACGGATGAATGGACGCTACAAATGTAATGCCACTTGATTGTCAGTACTGTATGTGCTGCTGACTCTCTATGATGATGATCTTATTCTGCTGATTTATTTATTGCTGCCGTGTTCATTCGTACCGTACTCACCTGCTCACACAGACTCATGTTCATGCTGCTGTTGTTCGACATATTGTTTTTGTACTACTAGTGCTAAGTGTATTCTTAGTTTAGCATATTTCTTAGTTCATCTCTTAGATCTTATTATAAATTTTCTTTTACATTTTATGCTTTTGTTAGATATAACTGGGACCCTGTGTACACAGTTTCGTTCCACCACATGTACCACAAATGATGCAAATGACAGTGAAGAAACCTTGACCTTTCTGGCTTGGCTTCATGGTGCAAGCAGATGGGCTTATTTTTGTCTCACCTGGTCAAAGTAGTAGTGGTCGGAGATCTGGAGGGAGTCGTGCATGTTGTGATGATGTCCTGGCAAGCATTTGTGTCTCTGCGGAAGGGGCGAGGACTCGAGCGGCTGCAGAGAACCGTCCAACTTCTGAGAGGAGTTGGACGAGCTGTCTGTTGCATTCTGAGTGGACAAACAAACACAGGATGCAAGCTGAAGAGCTGACCCCTTTAAAAAAAATTCAATATGACAAACAAACAGCTGGCACGATACAAACAAAAACAGGAAAGGTCAGTGCTGCGCTGATTGAAAAACCATGCAGCATGTGAGCTGTTTTTAAAGCTTGGGAAGTAAACTTTCAGTAACATTTACCATGAAGCATCAGGCACAAATCTTAAAGCCATTGAGCTACATGTGAGTGGAAATAAACATGATATTTAATATAACTACTAGAAATAATCTTTAGAACACCGTAACTGACAAAAACAAGGTGGAAAAATAAAAACACTGCATAAGTCAAACTGCAGTCTTCAAAACGACCAAACACGATAATTTATCTGAGGTGCTAATTATAAATACCATACTTTCCACCGTACACGTCACACCGCTGTATAAGTCGCATCAGTCTAAATATGTCTATTAAAGTGGGGGAAAAACATAATTATATCGCTTTGTCATATAAGTCACATCACCGCTGATGTGTTGTGTTTGTTACGCGTCATGGTTGACTACCCGGAAATGTGGGACCGTGTTGTGCCAAAAATCTATTGGCTGCCAAATAGCGGCCGTGGGAGCGTGCACAGGAGGACTTTAACAAGAATTTAACAAGATTAATACTTAAAAACAATTATTTGTTTGCTCAAAATTATAGCAAAGGTGTGTCTCAGTCTAACTTTTATTATTTTATTTTATTAAATTTATTCATTTTAAATACAACACAAGAACAATCTCACATTTGAGACCGCACAGTATAAAAATGAAGGGATGCAGACAGAAGAAAAAAATCTTATTTTTTCTGCCCCCATTACAAAGATAATTCAAACAACACGCACACAAAAACAAACAAACAAACAAAAAACAATCTAAAAGGTTACAGATTGAAGAAAAAAAAAAAAAAACTCATATAATTCCAAGAAAAAGATTTTCAAAGAAGACATCTATTACACGATATTGTTATCATTTATATTTTATCATTTATATTTTTGCAAGAAATTTGTTTTGATCGTATTTTTAAAGATGGTAATTGATTTAGCATTTTTAATACAAGTTTCTAGATTATTCCAAAGATCAATTCCTTTGATTGAGGTTGACCGACCCCTTAAACTACCGGTAGTTCTATATCTTGATTTCACAAAGATCTCTGTTCCTTTAAGATTATAACAACTTATACATTTGACAAAGAACATTTGTATATTCACTGGTAGTTCATTTTTATGAGCTCTATACATAATCGACAGGATACTGTAATCCACCAAGTCCTGAAGGAGGAACTTACCCCAAAATTAACTTTCTTTATCTGATAAACTACCTAGAATGTGTGTAAAATGTTGTATAGCACTATCCTGTATCTGTGTTAATTTTCATGTTTTTGTGCGTATTTGTTCAAATCCGCAATATTTGGTCTAAAAACGTGTTTACACTAATCCTATGGGTTGAACTGTGGTACTGCAGCCTAATTTATTTATTGGTCATCGACTGTTCACTCTGATGTGTCTTGTACACTCTGTCGTCACATCCTCTGCTGCATGAGTTTAAAAGTGGTTCAAGCAGAGCCACTCCCCTGCAGAGATCGGGAGTTGGATTAGCGATAGCAACATAGCATTAGCATTAGCAAATGAAGCCAGCGGCTCGAACTGGTAAGGCTCAGGGCTGCTGTGCTCCAAGTCTCTCTCAGCTTCTGGTGAGGGAGGGGGTGAAAAGTCATCCACCTCACTGACATAACTAGCTGTGTCGCTGTGATCACTCTCCATGTTGCATAGCTGCATGTCATGATCTCTCGTCCTGGCCACACCTCCTTGCTCTAACCCCCCACCTCCTCCCCCTCCTTTAGTGGGTGTCTCTTGGCACACCCAATTTGCATTTTTTAAATCTTGTCTTGGGGCGGAGCTATCGTTTCACAGTGGAGTAAGTTCCTCTTTAATAAATGCACTTTGACGGTCAATCAGCTGTATTTCAAAAGCGGATTTGTGGCCAAGGGAGCACATGGAGGGACGACTTGCTGTGCATTTCTTTGAAATTTACCAAGATAACCACCTAAACCAAACTTTACCTATTTAGAGAGAAACGCAATTTCAATCCTGTGTATGTCCTGTACATATTGCAGTTCTGACAATAAAGTTGACTTTGACTTGACTTACTTTCTTCTGGCGAGGACAGACGCTCCCCCTCCCACGCGGCTTTGCTTTTCTGCTCTGTCTGCTTGAAACTGCTTCTGAGCCTCTCATGCATATCTTCCAAACAAAAACCTATGGACTTATTTGGCCAGTTGGTCCCTCTACACAACTGATAACATTTCTTCAAAGAGAAGACAGGCTGTAGGCGAGCCGATTTGCCCTGTTGGCTGCACACAGCTGGATATCTCATCGACTTGAAGACTTGATGAAGTAACTATCTCTGCTGTCATCTGTGGATCTAAAGGATGTATATTTATTGGATTTATGATAACTGGTTCCTGCTTTTTTGATTCAGCTGGTTCCTGGTTTTATCTACAATTAAGGAAGTTGTCTGCAGCAAATTGAGACCCGATCACGCTGCTTGCCTTTGTGATGGCTTGGTTCTTGCCTGTGTACCCAGACTCCGTTGCCTTGGGCAGAATGGATCAGATCTTGGGGATTTTTACACAGGTACGTTCCATCGGTGTGTGGCCACATAATTTGTACATTTTTGGAACAGTTTTTGGACTAACACAGACTCAAGGTAGATGTCATTATGTTCTGCCTATACCCAAAACAATGTGTTATCTGAATCTGACCCCCCTCGGCTGACTTTGAAGGCCACCTTATCTGAATACGCCTGGAGGACATGTAATCTGATGCTCACCCCCGCCCATCGGAGAACTCCACCATCAACCAGAGTGAACCAGCTGAATAAACATTCTGTCATCATTTCAGGACTCTTGGATTCTCATTAGCATTGACCTTGGCCATTCCTCGACATCCTCGAAAATGTTTACGGATCTCATCGGAGGGAGCTGGTTGATTATTCCATCCTTATCAGAACTCTTACAGTGCCCTTGAGAGCTTCTATGAACATTGCTCATCGTTCTCGGTGTCTCCCCCCTCTGCAGAACGTTTACGTCACTATGTGCTTATTTGTGCGAGGTGTTTTTTAATATTACAATTTTTTTTCCTCAGGCAAGAAAAAGATTTTAATAGGAATTTTTTTTGCCTCCATCTCCTAATGTGTCTAATTTCATTACTTTTTGTCTGTCTAAGCAGATATCACTTGTAAATGAGTCTTCGAAGCTCAATATGACTTATCTGTCTAAATAAAGGTTGAATGAATAAAAACAATTATTTGTTTGCTCGAAATTATAGCAAAGGTGTGTCTCAGTTGAACTTTTCCTTAATAAATGCACTTTGACTAGGGGTGTAGAAAAGGAATTGATTTATTAAAGAACCTAGATTCCTAGTCCTGGCGATTCGGAATCGATTCTAAACACCCATAAATTGATTTAAAAATGCATTTAAGTTTTATTTTTTTCCACTCCTACTCCCGAGCGTACTGCATATCGCATTACGTGTCCTCTCAGCCACTGTAGAATTTGGCTGTGTAGGCCATCGTACAGCAAGCTAGTAAGCCAGCTCCCTTTATCTGAATGGAGTCTGCTAGCATAGAGCAGGCGTGATTCAAACCGCTTCTTCATCTTTAAATATCATTTCAGATCCTACAATGTTCCAGGAGAAGACAGAGCTTAACAAGAGCAAGGTTGTTTGCAAGAAGTGTAAAATAAAATTGCGGTACAGTATTTTGGAAATAGGACAAAATGCACGGAAGATGAAAGCGAAAGCAGCAGAGCAGTGAGCTCTGCAACAAACTTCTAGGCTTCCCCAAAGGCTGCTAAGATTTCCCTCAACAACTCCTGCTATATCACAAAGGATTTACGAGCAAACAGCTAAGTGGAAGGTGAGGGGTTTAGGTTTATTTTTACACGCTGGAGCCAACATACAAACCGGATTCCAAAAAAGTTGGGACACTAAACAAATTGTGAATAAAAACTGAATGCAATGATGTGGAGGTGCCAACATCTAATATTTTATTCAGAATAGAACACAAATCACAGATCAAAAGTTTAAACTGAGAGAATGTATCATTTTAAGGGAAAAATATGTTGTTTCAAAATTTCATGGCATCAACAAATCCCAAAAAAGTTGGGACAAGTCCATTTTTACCACTGTGTGGCATCCCCCCTTCTTCTTACAACACTCAACAGACGTCTGGGGACAGAGGAGACCAGTTTCTCAAGTTTAGAAATAGAGCTTTGGAGCGGGACGTCACAGGTCCACGGCGCGAAGGCTGATGAGATAGAATTTGGCGGATCCGCCATATTCACTGTGCACTAAAATAAGCTTTGTAGCGTTTTTTTTTTTTTTTAGAATCCAAGTACCGTATTTGTCGAAGTATAACACAGTTTTTTTGCTCATTTGAATGTCCTGCGTGTTATATGCTGAAGCGTGTTATTTATGGATTTTTTCCCATATTTTTAGACCCATTTTTGACTCTGATATCACCGTTTTTCATTTTGGGCAAAAAATGGTGTAGTACCACTTTTGTCCACTAGGGGGCCACTTCCAGTCCGTTTCTAGCTCATGTGTCTGAAAAAAGCCTCCTCTGGTCGGACTGACTCTGTCGCTGCCCGCCCCCTGCTCTGGATGTAGCTGCTGTTAGCTGTGAGGTTAGCTGTATTTTTTAGCAAGATAACTCATAAACCACACTGCAGATTTTCTTGAAACTTACAGAGCGTAATTATTTGGTGGTCATTTACTCACTGTTAGCTGCAGAAGATATTTAGAGCAGTGGTGTAGTCTACGTGATACGCTGGTATACGCCGTATACCCACTAGTAAAGCTTGCGGATTTCCGTATAACCACTTAAATGTGCCCAATGATACGTGACAACAAACACGCGTTGCATAAAGATAGATTATGTTCGCTCATAAGGACTCTTCACTGCGCCTCTCGCGGCTGCCATAGTTTCGTGTTCCTCGTGTTGTACGTGAGGCTCACAGCCATTGGCTGAGCTGAGCTCACTACCATAGTTCTCTGCTCTGTGATTGGTTTCTTAAGAAGCTCCTTTATGATTGGCTGCTCGGGATGCAGGCGGGCACAAGTTCAATAAAACGGGACAGACTGTGTAAGTAGAGCATTTTCGCTAACGACGACAGACTCAAAATGAAAAGGAAACAAGCTACACTTTTTGAATGTTTTTATAAACCAGCTGAACCCGAAGCTACAGAGACAACATTAGAAGAACCTACCAGTTCGACGGCCGAAACCAGCCATAATGAGGTTGATATCTGCATTTCCCCAGGTAAGTGTTGGCTAGTACAAGTTAGCTGAAGCTAGCTCAAGCAGCAAGTAACTGCATGTTTTTATCGACCTTTTCTGATGCCAAACTCCAAAATGCGCATCAAGAAACCTTGATGGAAACACGGTTACTGTCCAGAATTTTACAGTAACATTTCATATAAATAAATAAAAACAAACGTTACACAAAAAAACAACAAACAACAACAACAACAACAACAACAACAACAACAACAACAACAACAACAACAACAACAACAACAACTCTGAGTTGGTTCTGATGAATACTTCTGTTATTAATACTTGAATATTGTTTTGGTTATGTACTGTTTTAAAAATTCTACATGTTTTTAATACAAGCCAATTGTACAAGGTTTGTTGTGCATTTATTAAAATGTAAGCATCACAGACATTTTGCAATGTTAAATATGCTTAAAATTCAAAATAAATTGTCAATTACATTGCACTACATTGCAATTTTGTCTCTAAATGTCCTGATGCATCTCAGTAATCTAGGTAGAAAAAGGAAAAATTAAGTAGGTCCTCCGGACAGGTTTTTGTATCTAAGCCAAGTATACCCACTACAAAAATGTAGACTACACCACTGATTTAAAGCTATAAAAAATCTCTCTTTTAGCTGTTAGCACTTAGCTAACGTGAACAGATACCTACTGTTTAGATAAACAGCTCTTAAACCACTCTGATATTTTTTAGGCTTACAGAGTATAATTATACGGGTTTAATTTACAAGCTGTGACCTGTATAAGACATTTGAGATCAAATTCGATTTATTTATAATTTATTTTAGTAGCGCACGAGACTGTTTTGGAAGAAGTCAAACCGAAACAATTTAAATTCAGCAGATTAGACCATTTCGTGAATTGATTAAGGAACGGTTAAGCTCAGGAACCCTTGTGCTATACAGTAATGTCAGTTAAGAAATATATTTTTTCTCGCAAAGAAATAATTGTTTTTACCGTGTTTTCTTGTGAAGTCCTTCGCTGCTCGCTCGCTTCTGTGGCCGCCATTTTAAGCAGGGCAAATGAGGCGCTGATGCGTCGCGTAGCGGTGACGCATAATAGATGCGCGTTATACAATGAAGCGTGTTATTTACGGGTTTTTCCAATATATTGGCAATAATTGGACAAAGCGTGTTATACACAGGAGCGTGTTAAACTCAGACGAATACGGTAGGTTTTAACAGTTTTGCAATGGTCCAAACTTCCTGTGTAATTGGATGTAATGTCCGATCACACGACCAGAAAGGTAAAAAGATAGAAAACAGACTTTCGTTTTATAGTTTCTCCGCCTGGAAACAACGCAAGGGGGCTCATGTGTAGGACATAAAAAAAGGAGACGAATGGCCTGATATCAGCGGTGACACGTCCTGATATAACTTTCTCCAGTGTCTCAAGATGCCTGCTAGTTTGTTCCAGACATTTCTGGTGAGTGTCTAAATTCGTTTTGTTGGAGTTGTGCCATAATTTTTTGCCATGATTTTGTCCGGGTGTTTAGTTCATAGAAGTGGGTCAACCTAGTTTAGGTTGGGTTTATATTTTTATATAATGTAGTCTGATTTTAGACAGAATGGACATCAGTGTTATTGTGAAATAAACTGTTTAAAGTTTCTAGTGTTGTCACTGTTACTGTAGTAATACTGATCTGTGTTCTGATACGTCCTTGTCAAGGCAAACCTTCATATGAAATGGATGGAAACTCCAGAAGAACTCAGTGAGGCTGCAGATGGAGGAGCAGGGACCAGCAGCAAAAAGCTACAAATACACTGTCAGTTGTGTGAACAAAGAGGTGCAGAAATGAATAATCTGTTACAGGAGAACAGGTCAGAGCTGAATAAAAACCAGCTGGAAAAAAGAAAATTTAAAGTATTAAATATTATACAGGACTTCCTTGCTTTGCCATGTTTATAATGTGTCACATAAAACTATGTCTAATCCCTGTGCCTTTCTTTTCTTTCTAAGGGATGGACGTGCACCAGACAAGCTCATAACAGAAGCTGTGATCTTCTCTCAAATTATTACCCGTGGACGTTGTGTTCGCTGACAGAGGCTTTGATATTAAAGACAGTGTGGGAGTCAAGGTTCTTTATTGTCATTCACATCACGTTGTACGCAAGGTGGAACGAAACTGTGTACACAGTGTCCCAGTTACAGCCAACAAAAGTATAAATGATGTGCTGAGGTTAAAATCCCATCATTTACTAAAGGAAGATGTCATCTGGAT
The DNA here is from genome assembly GCA_038048925.1 of Garcialebias charrua. NCBI lineage: Eukaryota > Metazoa > Chordata > Actinopteri > Cyprinodontiformes > Rivulidae > Garcialebias > Garcialebias charrua. The sequence goes on from JBBPBX010010395.1 coordinate 28,676, forward strand.
GGTAAGGATGTTTAAAACACATGAACACACCTTAGAATTCATGTGGAAAGAGTGACTTGAAAAACAAATACAAAATGTTACACAGAACTACACCAGTTAACTATACTGGTGCTTACATGTGAGGGTGAAGAGGAGACACTTCTTCAGATTGTGTGTGTGCTGCAGTTTAGTGAACATGTGTTCTAGTGTGGTTGTAAATCTAATGCTAATAAAACCTGCACATGCTGCTACTGATGTATGTAAAATGTAGACTGGAGAAAATATTATATTTGCTGCACTCATTGTTTTGTAATATTTTTACAGTCGAATATAAAATAACTGATTGTTTTTTCTCATTTAATAAAAATTAATATGGTAAACATTCATGAAAAATTTGATTCAGCACTGACATGTAAACATGATGAAATTGATCACACTTGTAGTAAACATTTGATGTAATTAATTTCTAGTAACATTGTGATGAACATTGTGTGAGGTAATACATTTTATAGAAAAATTGCTACACAAAAATGTGCAAATATAAGTGAACAGCATGATTTACATAATCAGAGTCAGAGAGTCAGAGATTCTTTATTGTCATTTGCACCGCATGTAGTACATGTGATGAAAACGAGATTATGTACACAGGGTCCCAGTTACATCCAACAACAAATGTAAGAGAAAAACAGTAATAACATCTAGGATATTAACTAAGAAAAACATCAACTAGTAATACACTAAGCCCTAATGTAGTAGAAAAACATCATTATAAACAGCAGCACGAACATGAGTCTGTATGAGCAGATGGTCACAGATGAACACAGCAACAAGAAAACAGATCAGCATCAGCATGATGTGATATTTTGCAGTGTTTATTCTTATTATTTATTTATTCATGAGTCTAACAGCCTCAGGGTAGAAGCTGTTCCTCAGTCTAGTGGTTCTACATTTGATGCTCCTCAACCTCCGTCCTAAGTACCAAGTACTTGTAGCTGGAGACCACTTCCACTGAAGATTCTCTTATGTTCAGTGGGTTGTGGGTGTGTTTGTTCCTTCTGAAGTCCACAATCATCTCCTTTGTCTTCTTCACATTCATGTGAAGATTATTCTCTTTGCACCAGCTCTCCAGATGTTCCACCTCCTGTCTGTAGCTGGACTCATCATTGTTTGTGATGCATCCCACCACCGCTGTATCATCTGCAAACTTAACAATATGACAGCCTGGATGTGTGGCTGTACAATCATATGTGAGCAGAGTGAACAGAAGAGGGCTCAGCACACATCCTTGAGGAGAGCCAGTGCTGAGGGTAATGGTGGAGGAGGAGAAGTTGTGGATCTTCACGGACTGTGGTCTGTTTGTTAAGAAGTCTAGGACCCAGTTACAAATGGAGGGGCTTAGTCCAAGTGTGGATAGTTTGTCTATCAGAGTTTGGGGGATCATGGTGTTGAAGACAGATGTGAAGTCCACAAAGAGCATGCGGACATATGAGGACGTAATAATTATGTCTCCCTTGAAGCTGGAGTACAAGCGTGCTCTGAGAAATATCTTTAGGAAGCTCTGTGCTTTCTGTAGACGTCCAGCCATGTCTGTGTGGTCCACACAAGGTCACAGTGGTTTGATTATGCACCTGTGCAGTGTGGACGATGCTTCTTCAGGTGAACTTCATCTCCTGCCTCCAGCTGCTGGATGCTGCATGTCTTGTATCTGTGAGGGAACTTTCTCCAGGCAGCAGTGATCACACTGAGTCCATCAGGAGATGCTCCAAGTTCAAGAGTTGGTGTTTATGATGAAACCACATGCTTTAACTTTAAGATTTTTTTTACTGCTAGCTGTATTTTAATGTAGGTGTTTTGTGCATCATGATTCACAAACCATTTTGTTCACACTGTGTGTAGACACACTGTTACTCAGCATGACCCACAGTGTTCTGGTGGCTCAGAGTCTGAGAGAGCAGAACCTGTGAACACACAATTAAAGTGGTGAATGAAAAGACAGAAACAATCTATAATATATATGCATCTTAATACATATATATAAATATAAAGTAATCTAATCAAGATTTGAAGTCTACATGTTATTAGACAAGCTCAAGTCATTAAAAATAAGGTAATTTTCTACTTGGAGCTTTGTAAATCAGTTAAAAGAACATACTTTAAAAATCAAGTGTTCACAATTTTTAATACTCATAGCATACAAGGTTGATTGATTCAGAAAGAAATGTATATTAATAATTTATGTAAAATTAAGGAGCCAAGAACAACGTACCTTCAACGTACTGTATTTACTATCTGGGGGCTTTAAAAATGTCCAAATCATCTAACCAGCTGTTCATAGATTGGACCAGCTCTCCCAGTGAATTGTAATTATAAAAATTATTTGTGGTGTAAACACTGACACAGACCAGGTCTGCTAAAATGACTGGGAATGTCAGTGGAGGTAAGTATTACTCCAGGTCTCTGCTCCATTTATTTATTTATTTCAAACGGGCGACATTTCCAATTTTACCGATTTTCATATAGTGTTTTTTTTTGTCTCTGTGAAACAACGTCGACACATAGCTTTGGATTTGCACTCGTCTTTTAACAAGAAAGCCATAATGTTCCCAAAAAGGAGACCGCAATGAGACGCTAGGTTGCTAAATGCTAAGCGTGCTGCAAGATAATAGCTCTGTGCTGAAACACGCCTAGGAATTTTAGTTCCCCGGCACATAATCTCCCGTTAATAACATTTAATGAGTGAAAAAAATAACCGAAACGGTATGCAGGTGGACCGAACCGAACGTGCGGTACCAAAACGGTTCGGTACACCCACGTGCACGTTACACCCCTAATATCCAAAGTTATAAATTCTTTCCATCCATCCATTATCTTCCGCTTGTTCTGAAGTCAGGTCTCAGGGGAAGCCGCTTGAGCAAAGAAGCCCAGGCATCTTTTTCCACAGCCACCTCTTCTGGGAGGATTCTAAGGCGTTCCCAGGCTAACAGAGACATAAGCCGTGTTTCCATCAAGGTTTCTAGATGTGCATTTTGAAGCATCGCATCAGAAAAGCTGAATGGAAACGGCAACATTCGAGTTAACTTCCTCTAATTCGCTCAAAAGTTGAGTAGTCGTTCCCAGGCTAACAGAGACAGTCTCTCCAGCATGTGCTGGGTCTTCCTCAGGGTTTCCTTCCAGTCGGACATGCCTGAAGCACCTCCCTAGGGAGGCACCCTGGGAGAATCCTTACCAGATGCCCGAACCACCTCAACTGGCTCCTCTCGATGTGGAGGACAGCGATTCTACTCTGTCTCTCCAGATAACTGAACTTCTCTCCCTATCTGTAAGGGAGAGTTCAGCTACCCTGCAAAGAAAACTCATTTCAACCACCTGTATCCACAATCTCATTTTTTCTGTAACTACACAGAGTTCATAGTCATAGGTGAGGGTAGGAACATAGACCGACCAGTAAACAGAGAGCTTTGCCTTACAGCTCAGCTCCCCCTTCACCCCAACAGACCGGCACAGAGTCCACAATACTGCAGATGCTGCATCAGTCCATCTGTCAATCTCACGCTCCATTCTTCCCTCATTTGTGAACAAAACCCCAAGATACTTGAACTCCTCCACTTGAGGCAGAACCTCACCCTCGATCCGAAGTGAGCAATCCAGCCTTTTCCAACTGAGGACCTATAAAATCTATAAAATCTTTGATACTTTTAATATCAAACCCGGCCACTTCAGTGCAAAAAGAACAGCTTCTTGAAGTTATTGGAGTTATGACCTAGATCTGATGTGTGTCTGTCTACTCAAGCCATCCCTATTATATCCTGTTCCCTACATGGATATTGCCATGCTGAGAATTTCACCTAGCTTTTTTACAAAGCCCCTCAGAGCAGCCAGCCAAAAATAACACAACATGCTGCTTCTGCTCCTGGTCCTGCCTCCCTGGAGAAGACATTACAGCGTTGATGGAGGGGTGGGGTGGGGGTGTAAAAGCAGTCCAATCCTGGCCTCCTTGGCTGCAACTAATTCAAAACACAGACCAGACTTCTCTGCTGCCAGCCCAAATGGCAACAGAGGACAAGGAGGAGTGTTTTTATATATTCTGGACATCCTTTTGCTATATATACTAAGCCAAGGCTGAACAGAGGACATTTCAAGTTATTTTCTGACACAAAACATGTCCTGACTCAAAGCTTGAGAGGATCCATCCTTCATCAGGTCTCTCCCACTGTCCTGAGATCAGCCAAGAATTGCTTCAATAGTTTTTGCTTCCCCCGTTGTGACTGAGCCAGTACAGAGATGGAGCGAAGAGATGTGCAGAAAAGAGAACAAGAGAAAAGCTCGGGTTAAGTTTTGGTTTGATGAAAGAGGAAATTTTTAAAGAAATATGTCCATTTTCCTCATGTCCTCTAAATCAGTGTTTTTCAACCTTTTTTGAGCCAAGGTACATACATGTACAATGTTTTCATTGAAAAAATCACAAGGCACACCACCAACCAAAATTGTAAACAAAGATACTCTGTATCCGCCTATATTAAATATATAGTCATTCTTATCAAAGTATCTTGAATAGGAATGAAATAAACAGCTTCTCACCGCATACCAAGCACAACGGAGTCGGTGTCGTTGCGTCCCCGGTAAAATTAAATCCAAACAAAATGTAACTCTCACTGTACTGTCTCAAGCTCACGGTATCTGCCTTCTTCTGATATCCACTTATACTAGGGACTACATCTGGGTCCGAATTTTGTCCAGGGAAGGGAACAGATCGGAGTTAGTATTTTTTCTTTTCAAAAACTTTTCCATCACTGTCATAGTCTTGTTAGCAGCAATGCTGTCACCCCTACATGTCACGTTCATGCATCACTGCTTCTCTTCTTCGTCTTATTCACATGAATGTGAAGAAGACAAAGGAGATGATTGTGGACTTCAGAAGGAACAAACACACCCACGCCCCACTGAAAATAGGTGGGTCTGCAGTGGAAGTGGTCTCCAGCTACAAATACTTGGGTGTACACATGAATGATAACCTCAGCTGGAGCAACAACACCACCAGCCTGATCAAGAAAGGTCATCAGAGACTCTACTTCCTCAGACGGCTGAGACGAGCTGGTCTGAGCAGCCCAGTTCTCACCTCCTTCTACAGGTGTGCAGTGGAGAGCATCCTGTGCTCCAGCATCAACGTGTGGCATGGAGGCTGCACAGTTGAAGAGAGGAAAGCTCTGCAGAGAGTGGTGAAGGCTGCACAGAAGTCTGTTGGAGTCAGTCTCCCCACCATCACAGACATTTACACCTCCAGATGCAGGAAAAGAGCCACCTGCATCATGAAAGACCTCACTCACCCAGCACACTCACTCTTTGCCCCACTCCCCTCAGGACGGAGGTTGAGGAGCATCAAGTGTAGAACCACTAGACTGAGGAACAGCTTCTACCCTGAGGCTGTTAGACTCATGAATAAATAAAATAAAAAATAAACACTGCAAAATATCACATCATACTGATGCTGATCTGTTTTCTTGTTGCTGTGTTCATCTGTGACCATCTGCTCATACAAACTCATGTTCGTGCTGCTGTTTATTTCCACTATATTAGGCTTAGTGTATTACTAGTTGATGTTTTTCTTAGTTAATTCTAGATGTTATTACTGTTTTTCTCTTGCATTTGTTGTTGGATGTAACTGGGACCCCGTGTACATAATCTCGTTTTCATCACATGTACCACATGCGGTGCAAATGACAATAAAGACTCTCTGACTCTGACTCTTGTTTTAATGTGCAATGCTATGTTTCATACTGCCATCTATCTAGCGATAAGGAAATTACATGATTACGCCGCTCTTAATAAAGAGCCGCGTAATCAAACGCCACTCGTGTAATAAATTATTACATTTTATATTGATTTATGTGTCAGTACATATAAATTGAAGACACTACTACAGCACAGACACTTGAAAATGGCATATTATTAGAATAATAATAATAAATTCAATTTATACCGCACTTTTCATTAATAAAAATCTCAGAGAGTGTGTGGTGTAAACCCCACACTCTCTGCTCTTTGAATTGAGAAAGCTGCTCAGATGAGGAGCAAAACGTCTTCTGTTACAAATAAAGTCCAGTTGTTTTTGTATTGAATGTTTTTTGATTTTATCATGTCCAGGATGACTGAGAATCTTCACCAGCATGTTATTTTGTATGTTCTATCAGGGTATATACAGAAATTCTTGAGTTAAATTTAATACCTTTTAATACCTTTTTAATACCATCACAATATTTTTTAATACCATCACGACACTGAGCTGCAACCATAGCGGCAACCTCTTGTACTTCAGTTCAGAGCAACTATTGTAAAGTGATAGATTACTGTCATTTTCTTCCTAAATTTTGGTAGTAAATGTAGTTTTATAACAATTACTGGATACATCAAGTTGCTTCTTGCCTCAATAAAAGCACTGACCTATTTGTTATTTAAATCTAACCCAAGACAAAGTTATTTAATTGATCCCTCTCACAGCATATCTCTAATGGCAAACGAAAAACTGTAAACTTGTAAAGAGAACAGTTTAATTAAAATTATTCAACACTGAAAACATGCACAATAAGAAAGAGAGAAAACTAATAACTACCGGTACTGTATTTTTCAGCCTGTAAGTCGCAGTTTTTTTGCATAATTTACATGCTCTGCGACTTATAGGCCGAAGTGACATACTATTTATAGATTTTTTCCCATATTTATAAACCATTTTTGACTGAGGTATGACCGTTTCCATTCATTCTGACTGAAAAAAAAAAAAAAAACAGTACTTGATGGCAGCAGAGTACCGTACTTTTCGGTGTATAACACGCAGTTTTTTTTTTACTTATTTGAATGTCCTGCGGGTTATAGGCCGAAGCGTGTTATTTATGGATTTTTCCCCATATTTTTAGACCCATTTTTGGCTCTGATATCGCCGTTTTTCCTTTTGGGCAAAAAATGCAGTACCACTTTTGTCCGCTAGGGGGAGACTTCCAGAGGAGTACACAGACCGTTTCTAGCTCATGTGTCCGAAAAAAGCGTCCTGCTCGGACTGCTCTGTCGCTGCCCGGCCTCCTGCTCTGGAGGGTTAGCTGTTAGCTGTGTTGTTAGCTGTGTTTTTTTAGCAGGATAACTCATAAACCACACCGCAGATTTTCTTGAAACTTACAGAGCGTAATTATTTGGTGGTCATTTACACACTGTTAGCTGCAGAAGATATTTAGAGCTAAAATAAAAATCGCTCTTTTAGCTGTTAGTAGTTAGTTCCATGAACAGATACCTACTGTTTAGATAAACAGCTCTTAAACCACTCGACAGGTATTTTTTAGGCTTTCAGAGTGTAATTATATGGGTTTCATTTACCAACTGTTGACCTGTATAAGATATTTGAGATCAAATTCGATTTACAGTATTTATAATTTATTTTCGTAGCGCACGAGACTGTTTTGGAAGAAGTCAAACCGAAACAATTTAAATCTAGCATATTTGACCATTTCGTGAATTGATTAAGGAACGGTTAAGCTCAGGAACCCTTGTGCTATAATGTCGGCTAAGAAATATATTTTTCTCAGCAAAGAAATAATAGTTTTACCGTGCTATCTTGTAAAGTCCTTCGATGCTCGCTCGCTTCTGTGGCCGCCATTTTCAGCAGGACAAATGAGGCACTGACGCATCGTGTAGCGGTGACGCATAATAGATGCGTCTTATACGCCAAAGCGTGTTATTTATGGATTTTTCCAATTTATTGACAATAATTGGACAAAGCGGGTTATACACAGAAGCGTGTTAAATGCCGAAAAGTACGGTAGTAACAGGTTTAAGGCATGAGGTTGGCTGTTGTATCATGTAATAGAAAACATGGCTATGATGACAATTTCAAAAAAGTTCAAGACAAAAACAACTGGACTTTAGTTATTATACTACCGTATTTTCCGGACTATGGTCACAGTTTTTTTTGCCTAATTTGCATGCCCTGCGACTTATAGAGAGGTGAGACTTGTTTATGGATTTCCCCCCCCCCATATTTTTAGACAAATTTTTAGCTCAGATATGACCGTTTTTCATTTTGGCAAAAAATGGTGCAGTACCACTTTTGTCCACTAGGGTACACCGACCATTCCCACCTCATGTGTCTGAAGGCAGCTTCCTCTGCTCGGACTGACTCTGTCGCTGCCCGGCCTCCGGCTCTGGAGGTAACTACTGTTTGCTATGTTTGTTAGCTGTGTTTGTTAGCAAGATAAGTCAAGAACCACAGGACAGATTTTTATCAAACTTACAGAAAGTAATCACTGTATGGACATTTACAACTGACTAGCTTTATGAGATGTTTGAGATAAAATTCGATGTTTTATGGGCATTAACGTGTCGCGGTTAGCTTCGTTTTTTTTCCTGTTACTATTTGTCTAAATAGCTCATAAACCACACAACAGATTTTCTTTAAACTTACAGAAAGTAATTATTTAGTAGGCATGTAACGGTACTAGTGGGTGTACCGAACCGTTTCGGTACGTCACGTTCGGTTCGGTCCACCTACGTACCGTTTCGGTTATTTTTTCACTCATTGAACGTTAATAAATGCGCCGCGGAACAAAATTTCCTGGGCGCGTTTCAGCACGGAGCTATTATTGCGCAGCACGCGCAGCTCGTGCAGCCCTTAGCCGTTAGCTTCTCACTGCGGTCTCCTGTTTGGGAACGTTTCTTGTTAAAAGACGAACGTGCACATCCAAAGCTGTGTGGACGTTGTCTTATGAAGACTCTGCAGCAGCAACACGTCTCACGTAGGGCTGGGCCATATCATATCGTTTACGATAATACCGGTAAAAATAGCTTGCCCGGGCAAAAAAAAGATATCATGATATGCTAATTTCATGACGTAATACATAAGGACGCCCCGCCCCCCAACCGAGCGCTTCAAACTGAACTGCGCACCTCTCTTCCACCAGTCTGTACTGGTGTAAAAAATGATAAAAACAAACCGCGCGTCGTGTCAGCTTCTGTCCCCTGCTCTGAACAGCAGGTAGAGGATCAAATGCCCCCACCCGCCCCCCCCACTGAGCAGCCGCTGCGGGCTGGTCTCCCCTCGCTCTGAAAACTGTCTCTACAAACACGCGCGGCTCTCCACGGTCAAGAGAAAACCACAGTGAAGTTATTTTCATGTTGGAAGTTGGATATTCGAGCTCCGTGTCTTCATCGGTGCGTTGCTCTCGTCAGTCCACTTCATGGAGTCTGATTTCGGGCAGCCGCGCTGAGTCTGCCCCTATTCAGAGACGTCATGGTTCACTTAGGGACCGTCAACAAATTTTCGACCGTGTCACTCTTTAGAAACAAAGAATAATATATTTTACATGGAGAGTGATTTAGGAAACTACACCTGAACTTTAGTTTTTGTGGTGGTTTTTGTTTATCAATCAATCAATCAATCTTTATTTATAGAGCCCTTTTCAGCAGCCAGAAGGTGCACAAAGTGCTGAACAATACAGAAATAAAACAAACAATAAAAAATAACAATAAAAAACAGCCAGTTAAAAATTAAAAACAATTTAGACCTAACAAGAATGTCAAAGAACTACTAGGTATTAAAAGCCTAAAGATAGTCCATTATATTTTGTGCAGACTTTTTCAATCTAAATAACAGATCTTTTTTATTTTTTATTTTTATACTGACTGAATACTTTACTAAATAAAGTAATTTCAGTCAAATTAACCCTTGTTGTTTTTAAAAAATTTACAATACTGCAAAGTAACATGTTAAATTAATTTTGTCAAATAAAAAAATTTGATTTTTTTTTTTTTGGGTTATATCACGAAATTTATCGTTATCGTGATATCGCTCTGAAATATCACGATATAATTTTTGAGCCATATCGCCCACCCCAGCCTCACGTGAACGCGCTTGAAACTACGTCATCGGAATGTGAACGAAGAAAAAGCAGCTTGCAACAGCCAACAACAACAGCTGCTGCATTTAAATTACTTTTATTAGGTAAATCAGACTCAGCCCAGAGCAATAACACAAACTATGAGTTTTTAAATATCTGAATCTAAGTCTGAATGTTGTTATATGCGAAGGCTTTAAAGTTATTCATCCTCACTACGAACACCCATCACTCAAAAAGTTCAAAACTTTATGAAAAAACTAAAACTGATATTGTCAACAAGCCCTGGAGCAAAGCCCTGCCCTAATGATGAGTGAGAGATTCAACCGTTCAAGAAGAGGTATTGTTCTTTTATTATTATTATCTAAATAATCTTTTTTATTCAAAATCATAATCTTATTAACTTGTTTTTATTTTATTTTTATTTTTTTGTCTTTTATTTCCAGTGTGGGACAGAGGTAGCTGCTCTTTTCTTCTGCTTCAGGGATAGACATCCACCAGAATCTGGTGACCAGGGGCCTCATGTACAAAGACTTGCGTGGACTTCTTACTGAAAAGTGACGTACGGTCAAATCCAGAAAACGGCGTACGCACAAAAAAATCCAGATGTATCAAACTGTGCGTACGCCGGAATCCACGCACATTGCTTTTGTACATCACAATCAACGTGGAATTGAGCGCACATGAGAGAGTGGCCAACTCCGCCTTTGACACGCCTCCATATAAATATGCAAATTCATTTAAATATGCCCTGCACGAGAGGAATGTCGTCATTGCTCTATTGCAAATCATGTCAAAACGTGGAAAAAAGAGGAACTTCACGGACTGTGAACTGGAGACACTCCTGAGTGAGGTAGAGGCACGGAAAAAGGTTTTGTTCGGCACGCGTAGGCAAGGGGGGTTCGGGGGGTTCGAACGAAGCACCCACTTTTAAACGAGAAGTTGACCAAACTATACTAACATGCCTAGATAGGTCACTGGGAAGCGCGTTTGCCTTCCATCCCAAACCTCATGAGTTCAATTCCCACATGGTACAACGTTTTTTTTTATTTATTCATTCCAGATTTAAAGAACACAAGAAAACTATTTTAAAATAACAACAAGAAATAAAACAATACATGAAATGAAAGGAAGCATAAGATTTCTTGTTGTTTTTTAAATAGTTTTCTTGTGTTTTTTAAATCTGGAATGAATTAAAAAAAAAAACATTGTACCATGCGGGAATTGAACTCATGAGGTTTGGGACGGAAGGCGAACGCGCTTCCCAGTGACCTATCTAGGCATGTTAGTATAGCTTGGTCAACTTCTTATTTAAACGAACCGCACCTCATAAGGCCATTGTTGTCAATATTGTTGCCACTATTTTGCGCATGCTTTTGTATCCACTCATCTAATTGCGTCCATGTGGATGTAATAATTGTTAATCATGTGTGTTTGGTGGGAATAATAATTATTTTCACATCATGAACAGTTTCTCAGAATCACCTGTAAGTGTCGCCAATGGAACCAAAACCACAGAAACGTGCGTACGCCAGCCTTGGAGTTGCCGTGGGGCTGCGCACATTTCCACGTTCAGTTCTGTTTTGATACTTACAGAGTTTTACGTGGAAAATGGCGTACGCAAGGTTTTTGTACGTACGCACCGTTGATACATGAGGCCCCAGATCACCTGCAGCTAAGAAGTGTGTGATGACTGAACTGAACTCTGAACTTTTCCAGCACTGTCCCACCAAGAAGAGGTTGTGAGTACAGTAATGAGGACAAATACAGCCACACTGCTGCTACTGGACAAAAACTTGATTAGTTAGATTGTAAACAGTCTGTTGCTGCTTATTGTTCTGGTTCTGACTGTTATTGTATTTATTAAGATTTTTATTATTGTTCATATAGTTTATTTATTGTAGAGTGCTGTTTATTTAAAATATCATCCAAATGGGTCACTTTTATTTATTACTACAATACAATACAAACATATTTTTGGCATATTTTCAAAATAAACATTTTGTAAGTCTTTATTTTGTACTTTTTTTTTTGTCCTGAAAATAAACCGAAAATAAACCGAACCGAGCCCTCCTTGTAGTTGAACCGAACCGAAATGTGATTTTAGCGTACCGTTACACCCCTATTATTTAGTGTTCATTTACAAACTGTTAGCTGTTGGAGTTGTTTGAGCTAAAATTCAATATATTTATAATTTATTTTCGCAACGCGCGCGACCGTTTGGAAGACGTCAAAGCGAAACAATTTAAATCCAGCAGATTTGACCTATACGTGAATTTATTAAGGAACGGTTAAGCTAAGACACATCTTTGCTATAATTTTCAGCAAACAAATAATTGTTTTTACCGTGTTAATCTTGTGAAAAGTCCTTCCGTGCTCGCTCGCTCTGTGGCCACCATTTTCAGCAGGGCAAATGAGGCGCTGATGCGTCGCGTAGCGGTGACGCATAATAAGTGCGACCTAACTGAAGGTGAGACCTGTTTATGGATTTTTCCAATTTATTGCAATAATTGGACAAAGCGATCTATAAAAGGGTGCAACCTATCAGGCGGAAAATATGGTATACTTCATTGTTTTTTTTCTTGCACTTTTTAGAGTTTACCATGTCCTGGATGACTGAGAATCTTCACTAGCTATTGATGACTCAATAGACCTTTTACCAGTTGACGTCATCGCGCATGCGCACTCGCATTTTTCCAGAATTTTCCGGAAGCACGGGTACGCTGTCGTTACTGGCAACGGTCGCGATGGAGAAATAAGACTTTTATTGTGTTTATAATTGTTCCAGGCAACTTCAACGAGTAAAAGAAGAAGGTGAGACTTGTTCGTTTTACAACGTCCCTCTGGGAAAGTCGAGTAGAGCGACTAAAAGAAGGAAGATGTGGAGCAAACCCGTACCACCGCCGGCCGGTGACCGGTACAGGCAGGATTTCACCCCGGCACGAAGCATCAACGTGTGTGCGTTTTTTATCTGGCATGGACATTAATGATCCAAGCTCCGTGGATTACGTTCCTACATTACATCTTGGATATGGGAAACAGACAGGGCGGAGAACGATCTCCCGCAGCGGAATGCTACTGGACAGCTGCTAAGCTAGCAGCAGCTAGCTAGTTCGACGAGACCGCGTTGTTCTTCGGTCTCCGCTGCGTGTGTGGGGTTTCTGCCTGTTTCGACCTGCGACATGCAAGGAGATTCTTCCTTCGGCCCCACTGAAGAGCAGGTGAGTGGAATGTCAAAACGTTTGATAAGCCAACCGTTAACCGAATCTTCTAAAATCATTAAGCTACCAGTAAATGCATGATTTTTTGAGCCGGGACTTAGGTGCAGGCAGCCCCGCGCGCACGGTTCATCTGTAGCCAGGACTTAGTGGCTCCTAGCTGGGTCCAGCCGGTTCTGGACCTCCAGGGCGCACTGGATCAGGTGTAGCCGGGACTTAGTGGCTCTTGGCTGGGTGAAGGTGCAGGCCAGGCAGCCCCGCGCGCACGGTTCATCTGTAGCCAAAAAAAGCAACCCTGTCTAAGACAATGTGTATGGGCGTGCGGTTTCCTCCTCTCGTGTCCGCGGCACAATGTTCAGGCATTTTGACCAGCGGTTGTTCACTATTTTAAGAAAACAAGCTTCTAAATTACAACTCGCTATCATTACGAAGCTCATCGACCCCTTGCTTAGCCCCTGAATCCGGTTAGGGCTTTTTGCCGTCCAATCAGAACGCTCGTTTCAGGCGAGCTGTGCGTGATGACGTCAACTGGTAAAAGGTCTATCGGCCTGCCATATTCTCCCCACCTTCATTCTGCTCTCTGCTTGGAACTGTCAAAACAGCTGCACCACCCCGGTGAATTTGACCATTAAAGTGCATTTATTAAAGGACAACACCCACCGTGACAGTAACAATTCACCATATTGGAGAATTACTGTAGTATTTTATGAATTTTATTTTCATTTTTGCATTTGGGCCAGGCGAGGGTTAAAAAAAAAACAAAAAAACAACCCACTCCCGAATGAATCCGGAAACCTGGCCGAAAAGTCCCGAAGGGTCATGCCTTTCGTTACATTGATCTCCACCCAGAAAGCAAGGCAGAAGGTAGGAGTGAGTTTCCATGGAGGTTTATGAGAGTGAGAGTAAAACTGCATATTTCCTGGTGCATTTTTGTGTACAACTGGACCAGTGGTCTGCTTTTATTTATTATTTATTTTATAGACCTTTTTAATAAGATATAACACCGCTGCGACTGTTGCTGGCTGCTCTCCTCTCCTCTGCCCAGAGAGGAGCGAGCCGCGCGGCTTCTCCCTGGCTCCCCGTTCCGCTGCGGGTCAGCTTTGAAGTTCGTGCTGGGGCTCGGTTCTGTCCAGCCTTGTTGCTGGAGCACGGGGAAGCACAGAGAGCACGGGGAAGCCCGCGCGCGATGGTACATCCAGACCGACAGAGCTCCGCGCTGCGGCTGCCTTTCTACTCCCGACCTGTCTGGTCAGGGGAGAGAATAAAAAGGCGATGCGGAAATGAATGAATTTGTCGCGATCAAGCGAATTAAACTAGTATGTCTACGTGGATGCTGCTCAGAATATGACAGACATCAGTGAGCAACCGCTTCTCTTTTTTTTTCCTCTCTTAGAGCAGCGGTCATGGAAGTTGATGAAGGCTTATTAAAACTCCGCCTGTAACTCCAAGGCGGAATCTTTAGTGATGTGAATGCCCATATTTGGAGAGGGGCAGATCTTCCCGGAGCTTCTGCTAAAATCTGCTATAAATCATGAAATAACACATTTTGCATTATTTCTCTACAATATAAATAAACGCTCCTGTATTATTTTTAAATAAACTAATAAATATTAATGGCGATGCAATTTGAAAACATGGTGGGTCATGGACTTTAAGCAAATGTTGGACTGAGACACACCCCTGCTATAATTTCGAGCTAACAAATAATAGTTTAGGTGCTTTTCTTGTTAAATTTCGGAGAAACAAGCTGCGTTCCTCCTTCCTGGTTCTCGTCCACTGCGCGTTCACGGAGCCCAAAACTATTTTTAAATAAAGCCGATTTGACCATTAAAGCTGCACTATGTAACTTTGTAGTGCAGTCTAACTTTTCTAACAATATATTTTTAACATATTTCTTCACTCTGTCACTATCTACTGACAGACTGATGTTAGACAAAGTAATCTGTGAAAAAAACTATAGTCCCCTTGCTTCTCTATCAGCATTTATAAAAACACTAAAAACACAGAGTGACCCGCCGTTAACCAGCCAATAAAAACAGAGCTTGAATTTGAATCAGCCAACAAAAACGGAGCTTGAATTTCAGCAGAGCAAGGGGGGCAGAGCCATGTATATAATAATAATAATAATGTGTTTGTCTGTCATCTGTGTATGTTTCCCATACACAGACGAAATTCGTCTCTGCATTTAACCCAACCACCACCAGGTGGTGCAGTGAGCAGCCAGAAAGCGCTCGGGGCGCTGGAGAATTAGGTGTGCACTCATAGACACCCCAAGGTGTGTAGTGGCCGGGACGCGAACCCGCGTCCTACGGGTCCCAAGTCAAAAGCCCTGCCACTACACCATCTTGGCTACTTACCGGTATATATATATATATATATATATATATATATATATATGTAACAGTTGTGGACCCGTCCTGTCATAATCACACTCTCAGAGGCCAGTGGATTGGATGAAGTGGAACTTTACTGCAAAATGAGTGGTTCACAGCACAAAGAAACTGTAGTTAGCTCCTCTACTGGTGTGGCCATCACAGCAGAGAGCTGACCAACTGTGTGTAAAACTTTTCTTACAACAATTTCAGACAATACTGTACTCTTTTTAACATATGATCGTATAGTGGTTTTCAGTGGTGGGCAACGCTAATCCAAAAATTAGTTCCGCTATTTCTAAAGCACTAATTAATTTATTTAGGTCCGCAATTTCAAAAGCACTAATGTCTTATGAAAATTAGGGGAAGCTAATTCTAATCCGCTAATTAAATTCAACAATTGGTAGCAGCAAGTTATGCAATATTTGCACTACACTGCCAACTAGCAGTGCATGAACTGTTATACAGTAAGTTGTTTGAGTTTCAGAGTATTTAGTTTGGTTCTCTTCAACAGGTTTCACAAGGACAAAATGTACCCATTCCAAAGTCTGTTAGCTAAACTGCTGACATATTTGGCTGTTTTTTTTTTTCTTCTTTTGTTACTTTTAGTACCACTAGATCGCATGTGTCAAACTCAAGGCCCGTGGGCCAAATCCGGCCTACCATAACCGTTTCTGTGGCTCTCTACACCCTAGAACTTCAAGATAACAGTTGTAAGCATGTAGTTCTCAGGTGATGGGTCCCCATCCCTACACTCCCTGGTCTCTCTGTTAATTGTCTTGCTTATCTCCTCCATTTTGTTGTCCAGGTGTTTGTGATTGTCATGCTGTGTGTTCATGTACCTGTATATAAAGTCAGGGATTTTTTAATTGATAAAGCTCTGTATATGTTGTATAACACAATCATTGTTCCACATTTAATCTATTGTATTGAGGTTTGGGGAAAAGCGTGCAAAACAATTACAAAGCCTGTTTTTATTTTACAAAAGAGAGCTGTAAGAGTAATCACCAGAAAACATTTCAGTCACCCATCAAACACCTTGTTTCTTCAGCTAAATTTATTGAAATTCCAGGAATTGGTAGAATATAGTATTTTATCAGTTATGTATAGGGCTCATAATAACACATTACCTTTAAATATCCAAAGAAATTTAGACAAAGTTATTACAATCTTAAAGGGACAGATATTCATCAAACCACAATTCAGAACCAGCTTAAAGGGACGGTCTACCTCAATTCAGGGAGTTGGATTGTGGAATGTTCTGGAGAGTGATGTTAAAAATGCAAAATCAATTCATTCATTCATTCATTCAACCTTTATTTATACAGGCTAGCCTCGTTGAGTCACGGGGACTCATTTACAAGAGGGACCTGTCTCACTCACACCAAACAACCATCCACTCTCACACTCACACCTAGGGTCAATTTAGAGTCACCAATCAGCCTAACAAGCATGTTTTTTGGTCTGTGGGAGGAAACCGGAGTACCCGGAGGAAACACACGCATGCACGGGGAGAACATGCACACTCCACCCAGAAAGGCCCCGGACCGGGATTTGAACCGGCAACCTTCTCGCTGAGAGGCAGCAGCTCTACCAGTTGTGCCACCGTGCTGCCCAATGTATACATTTAAGAAAAAGGTCGAAAAGGACTTGCTCAAAAACTATATATGATGTAGCTTAGTGTGTTTGTGTATTACACTTATGTTGTACTTATGATGTAGCTTAGTGTGTTTGTGTATTACACTTATGTTGTACTTATGATGTAGCTTAGTGTGTTTTTGTATTACACTTATGTTGTACTTATGATGTAGCTTAGTGTGTTTGTGTATTACAGTTAGAAAAATTAAGTAGAGTTATTCATTTTGTGATGTAGTTTGAAGGTTATCATTGGTTGAACAAACTGTGAAATAAATAAGGGGCAGATATAATAAGATTTCATCTTCTTTCTGCTCCTTTCATTTTATCCTACTTGTATTCTTCTATCTGATGAAACTGTTTTGTATTGTTCTTTTAAAATGAATGAATAAACATCAAATCAAATCAACGGCCCAGTCAGAGTCCAGAACCTGAACCTGAAACCTTCAGAGAGCTGAGCAGAAACCTCAAAGAACTGAAGCAACAATGGAAAGTGGGTCAGAACTCCTCCAGAACCAGGAGAGAGACTGATGAAGTCCTGCAGACTGATGAAGTCAGAGAACCACAGAGGATTCTGCTGCTGAAGGAGGTTCTGTTGGGTCAGAGGCACAATTAAGCTGAGGTTAAATTTTAATGATTTTAGAACTTGTTAAAGATCATCCATCCAGCTAACTGTCTATCCATCCATCCATTCAGCTAAAAGTCTATTCATCCTTGTATCTGATGAAACTGTTTTGTATTGTTCTTTTAAAATGAATGAATGAACATCAAATCAAAAATAAGTCTGTATCTCTGTGTTTATCATTGTCCTGGCATTGTCTCCTCCTGTTGCCTCTGTCTCCTGAGTTCCTTGTGATTCCCTGAGTATGTAAGTTTGCTGCCTTGCGGACGCCATTTTGAAGAGTCCTAATGGTGAACTACTTTTTTAAATCCAGCAGATTTGACCATTTCGTGAAACTCTCAAGCTCAGAAAAACTTGTGCTATAACGTCAGCTATGAAATATATTTTTTCTCAGCAAAGAAATAATTGTTTTACCGTGTTTTGTTGTAAAATCCTGGCTTCTTTGGCTGTCGCGGACGCCATTTTGAAGAGTGCTAATGTGGCGAAATTCTATTTTTAAATACAGACGCGTCGCGTAGGCCCTGAGAAACATCCATAAGTTCACCCTCCATGTTAAAAAGTCTTCGTCTGACTCTTCAAAAACAAGCAATAAGGCTCCAGAGTAACACACTGGCTGCTAACTGCTATAGAGAGAGCACACACCAAGAGACTGAGGGGGACGCTTTTTTGTGACGGACCACATCCGGCGCTGCTCGTAAATACGTTATTTCGTTTTTACTGATAGATATTTAGTTATTAGCGGTACTGCATTTTAAATAAAAATAGCATAAATCCGCTTATGAATTATAAAACTTAGTCAATCCGCTGTAAAGCTAACAGATTATTTAGCTACGCTACAAGCGGATTAGCGCAACAGCGCTCCCTAGCGGTCGGAGGCCCACCACTGGTGGTTTTAAAATTAACATGGATTTAATGTAATCTGGTTTTAACCCTATTTTAGCTTAACATCCTTTTTCTCCTTTTTATTAGTTTTTATAAAGGAAATAAGAAAATAGAAAAATAAATACAGACAGCGGTCAAAAATGAAATATTAAATTATTCTACAGCGCCCTCTGATGGTTCACAAAAAATAATAGTTCACGTTGTGTCATAAATGAAATAAGAAATTATAAAATTAAATACAGGCAGCCGTCAAAATGAAATATTAAATTGTCTTACAGCACCCTCTGGTGGTTCACAAAAAAATAGCAGTTAACGTTGTGTCGTCATGGCAACAACCAGCCGTTACTGTACAAGATATAACCGTTAACATAACGGACTTAACTCTGAACATTTTATATAACAAATTACCTGCAAAATGAGTGGTTCACAGCACAAAGAAACTGTAGTTAGCTCCTCCACTGGTGTGGCCATCTAGAGAAAGTAGCATTTATGAATTTATTCTCTTGTGAGCAACTCATACAAAACCAAACTTGTATCAACGGTTTTCTATCAACGGTTATGTAGCAACACAATGTTGATGCATAACTGTGTATATTACAATAAACTGTATATTATGATAAATTTCACATTAGCTTTGTAGCATACTTAATGATACTTTTGTAAAATAACCGAACTGTATGACTTACCACAGCAGAGAGCTGACCAACTGTGGGGAACTTCCGGTTTTACGTCATATTTATAGCCAACCAGTAGAGGGCGCTTATAAACCACACACTGCAGGACAACTATAATACATATTTTAGCAAGAATTTCACTACAAAATAATCAAAGTGTTTATACCTGTTACATACACCCCCCTGAAATTCTGCTAAATATGAAGAGTAATTCCTCAGACCAAACAAAACAAAGCAAAAAAATGGGTGTATAAAGGTAAAAGCAAACAAAAACTGTAATACCAGGAACAAAACTGGATATATCTGTCAGTTCAAAAACTCTCCCATAAAGGAGTATATAAAGAAAGGAGGTGATCAAACTCCTAACTAAACACAGACTCAAAGGTGCCTGTTACACCCCTGAATTGTAAACACTGTTCCTGTAACCTCAAAAATACTACTCAAGCATTCTCTTGAATAGCATACACATAACCCTATTACTTAAACTGAAAGTGCACTTGAAAAGAACTGAATCAGGGAACTAACTGACACAGCGGATAAAGAAGCCTCATTGACTGCATGATCATTCATCTCACAAACAAGACGTTTGGGGGGCTTGATTGACCCACGGTCCCTAAGAACATGACGTTTAGGTAGTGTGGAAACAACCTGAAGTCTGGAACCTGGAATAGAAGTGTCTGAACAGTCACCTTCCAGAGCAGTTGTTACAGGGGTATCATTGTCTAGAGGATTGTCAATGGGAAGGGCTAAGTCTGTGAGGACATTGTCAGGAGAGGACATGTCTGGGTAATGTCGAGACTCTTCCACATCGTCAACCGTTGAGTGGGCAACATCATGGACAGGGATTAGATGACTGGTTGGATTGGATGTGGCAATCGTGAGATGGTCAGACTGGGTGGCACTGGATCTCCGGTCAAATGAGTCGCCATCTTCTGAAAGGATTCCATCATCGCCAGTCTGCATTAGCCAGTTGACTGTGCGAACATCACTGTCTTCCATTATGTCAGGTACATTAGGGCGTAGACCACTACCATGTGTAGCGGCATCACTGACAGAGTGCACAGATTTACAGTCCTCATCATCCTCGCAGGGCAAGAAGCTAACAGAGAGTAGCAGGTTCCTGTGGACAACTCTCTCTCTACCTGTTAGAACATCCTTGACTCTGTAGACATTGATATCTGGCTTGACTGACACAACCTCATAAGGGGTAGACTCCCATCTGTCCGCAGTCTTTCGTTTACCCGGCACACCTCTGTTGGCGATTAGTACTCTGTCCCCAACAACGAGAGGTGAACCCTTGACCTTGCGGTTGTACAACCTGGCATGACGAGCCTGGGCTTTTGCACTGCTCTTCTGTGCAATCTGAGCAGCCTCATGTAGACCTCTCTTCATGTGAGAAACAAAGTCTGAGTAATTGACAACAGCATCATTGGTGAGGGCATGCTGAAACATGACGTCAACGGGTAGACGAGGGATCCTTCCAAACACAAGGTAGAATGGTGCAAACCCTGTTGTCTCATGCTCTGTGCAGTTATAGCAGAAAGTGAGTAGCTGCAACATTTGTGGCCACTTTGCTTTTGGCTGAGGGGGAAGAGACCTGATCATTTCTCCTAGAGTCCTGTTGAATCGCTCTGCGACACCATTTCCCATCGGGTGATAAGGAGTCGTATGGGATTTCTGTACTCCAGCCATATCTAGAAGTTCTTTGATTAGCTTGCTTTCAAAGTTGGCCCCTTGATCCGAATGAATACGGCGAGGAAACCCATAAATGAGAAAGAAGCCATTCCAGAGACGACGAGCAACTTCCTTGGCAGTCTGATTCTTGCAGGGGAAGGCATGTGCCATCTTGGAGAAATGATCGGTCACAACTAGCACATCCACAGACTTGTTGCCCTGTTCAGCAGTCCAAAAGTCTATGCAAACTAACTCCATAGGTTCGGAAGTGACTATGTTCTTGAGTGGTGCACGGCTTTGCGGCTCAGGTGTTTTTCCTACTATGCAACGCTGACAGGATCGAACATAGTTCATAACATCACGTTCCATGCCGCTCCAGAAGAACCTTTGCCTCACCAGAGACAAGGTACGGTGCTGGCCTTGGTGACCCGCTGCGTCATGAAGACCATGGAGAACTTTCTGCTTCAATGAGTCAGGCACTATGAACTGGAGGATCTTTCTGTTCATGTGGGGATCTTTCTTTGCCTTGTATAGCATGCCATTCTGAATGGTGAGTCTAGTCCAGTGCTTCAGCAGCTTAATCACACTTGGTGATTCAACAGCTCTTTCTCGTTTTGTAGGTCTCTTATGTCTTCGTACAAAGTACATGGCTCTGCTTATTGTGTCGTCGGCCTCCTGCCAATTGACAAGCTGGCTCTGTGGGAGTGCCAAGGACTGGTTTTCATCCAGTAGAAGATTGGGGTCAACACCGGTTCCCAACACATGACTCACACCCCCGTTGGACTGAGCATTGAGGACGGCAGCAACTTCCTCCGCTGAGATTGAGCCTCTCGAGTCTGGTGGTACTGTGTCTTGGGCTTGCTCAGTCGACAACTCATCACCATCTTCTACAACAGCCTGACAGTTGTTGGACACTCTGAAGACATCTTGCACAATTCTGTCATTCACACCTTTGACTTGGTCCAACAGCGAGGTATATGGCTCGTTCACAAGGCGATGACCCATGCATGATTGGACAAACGGCTCACGGCTTAAGGCATCAGCAACGATATTCTTTGGGCCGGGGATATATTTCAAATCAAAGTCGTATGCAGCGAGCTTCGCCACCCATCGCTGTTCACAAGCATCAAGCCTGGGTTTGGTCAGAATATACGTCAATGGATTATTGTCAGTCCATATGGTGAAGTGTCTGCCCTTTAACCAATGGCTGAATTTGTCACATACTGCCCATTTCAAGGCAAGAAATTCAAGCCGGTGAGCGGGGTAGTTCAGCTGAGAACGTGAGAGGGTTTTACTTGCAAAGGCAACTGGTCTGGCTACTTTTCCACCAGGAGGCAGTTGCGACAGGACAGCTCCAATCCCATCGTAGGATGCGTCGACAGCCAGAATGAATGGGGCTTCGAAATCTGGGTGGGCTAAAGTAACACTTGTAATGAGGTCATGTTTCAGTGTCTCAAAAGCAGTCTGACAGGCATCCGTCCAGTCAGCAGGTGTCAGCCTCACCTGACCTCTCTTTTTGACAGGTTTGCGACCCCTCTTGTGCTTGGTTTGGGTATCCAGTCCAGCCATGAGTTTAAACAGTGGTTTTGCCTTTGCAGAACATGCCTCAATGAAACTTTGGTAGTATATCACCATGCCAAGATATGACCTGATTTTACTGGGGCAAGGTGTTTTCCCGTCGGACTCCATAAGATCAGTGACTTGGACATTGTTTATGGCTTTCACTTTCTCAGGATCCGTTCGAACACCATCATCACTAATAACATGTCCAAGAAACTTCACAGTCCGCCTAAGGAAGAAGCACTTCTTGGGTGCGAGCTTAAGGTTATGTTCTTTGAGGCGGGAGAAAACCATCTGTAGGCGACGGAGTGCAGTTTCCTCTGTAGGTGCAAAAACCATCAGATCGTCGAGGTAGCACAATAAGCTTGTGAAATTCTCATCACCGAATATGGACATCATCATCCTCATGAACGTAGCCGGGCTGTTGCACAGGCCTTGAGGGAGACGGTTGTATTCATGAAGCCCAAATGGTGAGGAGAACGCCGTATATTTCTTGTCATCAGGGTGCAGGGGAACATTATAAAAGCCTGATGTCAGGTCCATTGTGGAGAAGAACGCGTTACCACCAAGAGCGGCCAGAGCGTCAGCTTGATGCGGCAGTGGATAAGCATCCTTCACAGTTCTCGCGTTCAGCCATCTGAAGTCAGTGCACACTCTGAGGTCCCCATTCGGTTTCCACACCAAGACCAGTGCAGATGCATACTCGCTGTTTGACTTCTGGATGATATCTTTCTCTTCCATCTCATTCAGAGTCGTTCTCAGTTTCTCGTACTGGCTCGGTGGTATGCGTCTGTAGGGTAAACGGAATGGCCTGTCATCGACAAGATGGATACGGTGAACAAACCCCTTAGCTTCTCCACAATCCATCTTGTGCCGTGAGAAGATTGACTCATTCTGCACGATGATGTCAAGGAGCTTGTCTTTCCACTGCAGTGACACTTCACATGACTTCAGGTCAATGTCTTGCAGACCCAGAGACTCCAGTGCGTGCATCATGTCCTCCTCTGACCTTGGCTGCACATTTTCGCTCTGCATACACTGCACGTTACACTCAACGTTGTCAGCTTTTGGCAGGTCCTCCACTGCAATACAAGGAGACACATCTGCTAACTTGGCATTCCTTCTCAGCACCACAACTCGATTAGTAGGATTGATGACCCTAACAGGCACCCATCGATCTCCCCAAAGAGGAGTAACAACTCGTCCAACAAGGATATGTTTCAGTCCAGCTTTAGATCGCGTTGGTTCAACAATCACTGTACTGCCTGCCGACATCACTGCTGATTCAGGTAACTTGCCCCAAACAAGGTGTTCACTCTGTGGTTTCAGGGTCACACATCTCTTGACTTTAACTGTGCCCACTTTATCTGGAATGTAACCACCCCTCCATCGCTCTGTATTGGATAGCAGTGACAAAAATTGGCAGTGGTCAGCTGTCTGGCCATTGTTGGGCGAGGAAACTAGCTTCCAGTAGCTGTCAGTGTTCTTTAGTTGGGTTAGAATGTGCTTGATGGCATTGCTGCCAAGGATCATTTGTTCTGTCTGGCCTGGAACAACCATTGCTGGAATCACCATCCTACATCCATAAACCATGACATCAAGGTCATATATGTCTTTGGGGAAAACACGTTGTCCACCACAGCCTATAATAACATAATCATCAGCCGTGCCTCTTGTGATTTCAGGACACTGTTGTAAAAGGGACTTAACAGAGGACTCACTGATTGTACAGGCCATCGACCCACTGTCTAAGAGTGCTTTGAGGGTGGGGCCATTCTGTACTGACACTGGCGTGTAGAACAGGCTGTCAGTTTCTGCTATTCTTTGGGATCCGTGAAATATCAGTTTCTTAGATGGGGTCACTGTACTACTGTACAACTCATAGAGGGATGCATTATCTTGCATTTCTGGAAACTCAGTAGTGGTGGGAGGTTTATTGGGTTTGTCTGCACTGTCCTCCCCTGGGCGCAGACAAGTCAGTTTTCCTGATGTTCTGGGGCAGCTCTTTTGGTTGGACAGTCTCGGCGGGAATGACCTGGAGCATAGCACTTGAAACAAAGTCTATTTTCTCGGCAATGTGACAAGGTACTGTGGCCATCGCTTTTGCAGATAATGCATGGCTTAACAGTAAAACCATTAATATAGTCTGTGCCGTCTACAGGTCGCCTGGGTGGAGCTCGCCGTCTCACTTGCGACTGGTCAGAGGCTCCATGCAGCAGAACCCTCTCTAACATAGACATCACCTCTGCCAGAGAGACATACTGTGTACCATGTGTCTGCGGGCGTTCCTGACCACTGTGTGTAGGGACCAGTCCATGGCTCACCTCCGCATTGTGCATGGTAATGTCCACGGTCCTCTTGAGATGCACTGAGGGAGTTTCTTTACAGCTCACTTCAGCGTGGTACTCATTCAGCACCTCCAGCGTTTCATGCGCCGACCATTTGTGGATAGGTTTGGACCTGAAAGTGAAAGCCAGGTCTCTACAGGGACAATTCCTAATAAACATACGAGTCACCTCCGTCTCAGGGTTTTCAAATGATTTGCCCTGCTCTCTCAGGCAGTCAGAAGCCAAGTCAGCTGCTCTGTTTAGTCTCAGCCAGTAATCATATGGGTCTTCCTGGTCTTTGGGTAAAGTTGAGTAAAAGTCAGCTAAGGGGACAACAGAATACCTAGTAGAGCTAAAATGTTTCCTGAGGAGACCATAAATTATATCAGGGTTAGCCTTAATGTCAGTGTTGATATTTCTAATCCCAAACCTAACTACATCCTTAGCCTTTCCCTTTAAATGCATAAGGATTTCGTCAGCCTGTTCTTCAATCCTAATATCACTTTTCTTAATAAATGCTCTCATCTGATCTTCCCAGTCATGCACTGTAATTGAGTCTGAGTCATTACCTGCAAAACATGGAGGTTCTTTGACCTTCCTCTGCATGACAACCTGAACCTGAGAAACATCAGACACACAACCAGGCTGACCCTCACCACCCACTACAGTATGTGTGGTTGTAGAACTGGGAGCAACTGTGTTGTGTGGCTGCATGCGTGACATGATGCTGTCAGCCAACTGATGTCCTATCTCCTGGATAACAGACCTCATCTGGGCAGCCGCACACTCAGAACTGTCACTAGCAGGTGTTGGTGTAGGTGTGACATGGGGCATAGGTGTACTGGCATGGTGGTTAACAGGATTATGAACCCTGGGACCAGGAAATGCATCCAATGAGGGCATAACACCACTCTGAGTAGGACTATCAACAGAAAATTGAATGGGAGTGGGTATACCCCTGCCCCTACCAATACCACTGGGTGTGCCAAACCAGAAGCGATTACCAGGAGTAGACATCATTCAGATATTTGAAAATGAATAGACATCCAAAATACAAAACACCATGGGAAATAAAATCACCAACTTGAAAGATAAAATAAAATAAAACCCAAAACTTGTGTGGGACAAAAAAAACTTCACTGTGTCACACTGTACAGCATTTTGTACACTGCACTATAATTCTAACATGTCAGGTGTGAGCTTGAACCAAAAAAACACTGCAAACCAACGCCTCCAAGAAGTGATACAGCAGACAGGATGGCTACAGGTTCGATGTTCTTGATTGAAGTCCTGAGTCACGGCACCATTGTAACAGTTGTGGACCCGTCCTGTCATAATCACACTCTCAGAGGCCAGTGGGTTGGATGAAGTGGAACTTTACTGCAAAATGAGTGGTTCACAGCACAAAGAAACTGTAGTTAGCTCCTCTACTGGTGTGGCCATCACAGCAGAGAGCTGACCAACTGTGTGTAAAACTTTTCTTACAACAATTTCAGACAATACTGTACTCTTTTTAACATATGATCGTATAGTGGTTTTAAAATTAACATGGATTTAATGTAATCTGGTTTTAACCCTATTTTAGCTTAACATCCTTTTTCTCCTTTTTATTAGTTTTTATAAATGAAATAAGAAAATAGAAAAATAAATACAGACAGCGGTCAAAATGAAATATTAAATTATTCTACAGCGCCCTCTGATGGTTCACAAAAAATAATAGTTCACGTTGTGTCATAAATGAAATAAGAAATTATAAAATTAAATACAGGCAGCCGTCAAAATGAAATATTAAATTGTCTTACAGCACCCTCTGGTGGTTCACAAAAAAATAGCAGTTAACGTTGTGTCGTCATGGCAACAACCAGCCGTTACTGTACAAGATATAACCGTTAACATAACGGACTTAACTCTGAACATTTTATATAACAAATTACCTGCAAAATGAGTGGTTCACAGCACAAAGAAACTGTAGTTAGCTCCTCCACTGGTGTGGCCATCTAGAGAAAGTAGCATTTATGAATTTATTCTCTTGTGAGCAACTCATACAAAACCAAACTTGTATCAACGGTTTTCTATCAACGGTTATGTAGCAACACAATGTTGATGCATAACTGTGTATATTACAATAAACTGTATATTATGATAAATTTCACATTAGCTTTGTAGCATACTTAATGATACTTTTGTAAAATAACCGAACTGTATGACTTACCACAGCAGAGAGCTGACCAACTGTGGGGAACTTCCGGTTTTACGTCATATTTATAGCCAACCAGTAGAGGGCGCTTATAAACCACACACTGCAGGACAACTATAATACATATTTTAGCAAGAATTTCACTACAAAATAATCAAAGTGTTTATACCTGTTACATATATATATATATATATATATATATATATATATATATATATATATATATATATATATATATATATATATATATATATATATATATATGTAGTGATATAGGCCTTTGTCTTGACCTTCAAGTACACCTCTCCACATCTCTCTGAAACTCTAAGTGTTACACCTTCTTGAAGCCCTCAAGGAGACAGATGGACACTTATATATTTTTACAATTATTATGAATTAATGGACACTAATTAATCAGATTGAACTTTCTCTTTAATGTGTGTTAATTCAGAATTGATCTACAGTATATTTTTGTCATTTTTAATGATGATCTGTTACTTTCATGAGCTTTGACCTTCTGCTGGTTTTATTTCTGCAAAAGCAAGCAAGACTCTGTCGCTAAGACACAGTTCAGGGTAAACTGTTAGCTGTTCAGCTTCCTTCTCTGTTTTGTCTGTGAAAGTAGACATAACATTAGCTGTGTTCACAGGCAGGCCATCTGGCCGAGTTATGTAAACAGTTTTCCTGGTGTCCGTCAAGAGACTTTCTGCCTATGGGATCATACTTCCATCTTTTATTTTGTTAACCAGCCTGTAGCCGTTGAGGAGGTGGGGAGACCCCACCTCCCCCATATAATGGGCACTTCCTATTTGGAAGTTAGAGTTTCGAGGAGTACGAACTGTCAACCTGCTCTCCTCTCTGAAAGCTGGAGACGTCCCGGTCAGGTGTCAACGACCCACGTCTCAGCTGGGATCATAGTAAAGCCTTACTTTGATCCATTCACTCTCCTTTCTGAAGAATTTGTTTTCTAAAGTTTTATTTTGAAAGTTCAACCAGTGCGATTGGAGTCTGTTCCTGCCGGTGAACGCGTGCTCCCGCTCGTCTGACCCAGTCATACACGCACGAAGTCATCTGGACGCTCACTGGACCACACAGTCCGTTAGTGTCCACAAACTTCTCAGTCCTCACCTCGCAAGACGTCTCGTCACCAGGTAAAGAGGCTTGTTTGTATGCTGCACGTGTGAGGAGCCCAGCTGAGATCCGTATGGGAAAGCTTGCCACCCTGGTTGTTTTCAAAATAATTAACTTCCGTTAACTTAGCTTCCATTCATCTTCTTCCTCCTATTTCTTATTTTTCATAAGTTTTAATCTGTCAAGTAAATGTACCAACAGTTAAGTTCCTAATTGTCTGTTTGTTTTAATTTGAATTCTTGTCAACGTAGTTATTAAATCAGAGCTAATATCGATACAAATGTTTAATGTAATTCTTGTGATAGTTTCAATAAAAGGTCTATTTTTTGGTAGACCAATATAAGTTGAGTCTAAGCGTGAAATTACATTTCTGGCTAATCACATCGTTAGATTTGTTGATTTATTCTGAAAAAGTTGAGACCCCGTGAACTTGGTGGCAAGTTTGTGCAGATAAAAGTCTGCTCATACCTGCACGTCTAAACTATAGGTAAGTCAGTAAACTGACTAATAACTCCTATATTGTTACATATTGGTGGCTCGTACGGGTCTGCTGAAAGATTAAATTGATAAGTTGTTTTTGTAGCTTATTTTTGTTAACGGTGTTTGTTGGCATTAGTTTGCATCCTGGTTTTGGGCTTATAAGAATAGTTTTGGCTGGTGAGTGTCCGGGAGTTGCTAATTGTGGCATTGTCTGGATTATTTTCCCGTTAGAATTATTTTTCATTCACATTTGAGCGTATGCTTGGAGCGGGTGCGTGATAAATGTTTTGTCTGTGCTTGTGAGACGTTTCATTACGTGTCACGAGGCTGCATGCATCTTTCATTGTTGTGACCGCCGAGTCACGATCCTGTTTCATTCTATTACATCTGCGATTTATTGTTGAAGGTCTGTTTCACACATTTGCTGCTCCATTTTACCTAATCTGTTACAACGTGTTGTTTGCCGAGGTTCGGGAAAACCCACTCCGCTGGGACCGGATGTATTCCGGTTCCGTTTGACGTAAAGTCCGTTGTTGTACACAGTTAGAGTGCTGCCTCCCCTGGGGGCGTGAGGGTTAGCTTGGTTGTGTTTCAGCTCATTGACAGTATTTTCTGCGGTGTAAAAATACGTTTATTTTGTGGAAGAGAGTCCAGTACTTTGAGCCGAGCTATAATGCTAAACGGTACCGACAAGATGG
>JBBPBX010010396.1:0-13778 GCA_038048925.1 Garcialebias charrua
TGCAATGAGGTGATTCACCCAGATATCTTAACGGCCTCCTATTTGCACGTCACATCCAAAATTTCACCTCGTAAATCACCTAACCTAACAGCTGGGGTTAGGGCGTGTTTCACAAAGAAACATGCATTCATGGCCGCTTACCTCCTATGTAACATTGCAATTGTTACCAATCTGGTTATGTTAAGAATCTAGGAATAAGATTCATGGATGTTGTTTATAATCAAAGCTAGGAAACCCTTAAAAACCTAATTTTTTTGGTAACATTGAACCAAGCTCTCCATTTCCATGAACACAAGGGAGTGAAATAATAATCCAGAGTTTTACGTTTTGCTTTGCTTTAATTAATGATTTGCAGGGGGAACAACATCAAGCACAATCCATTACCATGATTACATTTGATTATATAGCAGATACATGATGATTGAAGAGTTGCTCAGTGGTTGAGTTGGAATCCAAAGGTCAAACAGTCCAACTGACAGGGTGTTTCCTTGCACCAAGGAGCTATGAAAAGGAGGTATGAATCTCTAGAGTTCTTGTCAGCTCCAGTTAGAGAACCTTCACTTCTCAATAAGCCGAGCCATGCCCTGGAGCCCCAGGGCCATGTCAATGCTCCAGAACACACTAATACCTCTCAATTCAATATCAACAAACAAACTAAGTCAAGATTTCTTATTTATCACAACTCTGATAACAATCAGCAGTCCTAAGCAGATGACCCCAAATTGTGACTAAATACTATCACCTTGCGTGCAATCAAGTGTGCTGTTGCGGTAATCTAGTATAAACTTTGTTAAAGGACAATAATCAGGAAGCATCTCCTTACCATCATGTTGTTTGAATTCCTGTGAACTCCTTTAGAAGGCAAGAAGAAATCACTTCTCCCTTGGCAAGGGTATAAGGGAACATCTCAAGCTCAAATAGCTTTTCCAAATTTGAAGAAATGGCATGAATCTGATTCGGGCTGAAAAATCAAAGGTAACTCCTAGTTTGTCCAAAATAAGTCCTTTTCGAATCGTCCAAATCTTCGGCAGCTAGAGCAATCTCAAATTGTCCTGCCTCGTCCAAACTCCGGTCTCTATTCAGCATTATTTCATCAGATTATTATTATTATTATAATTACAGATTATTTATAGACTGTGCCACATCTGTCTCCACCCCGAAGGATGGTTCTTAGACAGATGTGTCTCATCTTTCTATGGAGTCTACGAGATACAATTATCTCAGATTCTCATGCATATTAAAACAGGGTGTTACTTTGCCTTGGACACCTGATCTGGTTTGGATGTGACACGTACGCCTAGAACAAACTGTTCTGTTCAGCTACTTTTGCAAGTTCCTTGTTCTTTTGCCCTCTTTAGGTCACTGAGTTCTGTAACATTAAGGGGTCATTTCTTCATCTGCTCATGCAACTGTGAGACATCACATAACATTTCCTACGACATTCACTATTACAAATGATTACAGTTTTGACTCTGATTATCTTCATTCGTTTGCCTCTTAGATTTATTTACACTCGGGGAATTACAAATAATTCTTTCTGAAAATGTGAGCTTTCTTCCCTCTCTTTTTCTCTTTTCTCTGTAGTACTCTTGAGCTTTAAACTCACACACACACATTCCAATGGGTCCACCAAGCAAATGAGCACATGTGGTTTTACTTAAGCCCTGTTTACACGGACACTGTGTGGGGGAAACGCAACTTTTGGGTATGTTAATTAGGTTGAAAGTTTTGCGTTGACATGGGCGAATTCTGTGGATACGACTCTCTCCCCCCCACCCCCGTACTCATGAATTTACTGTAGTTACCATGCTGGGCCATTAGATGGCGCTGTGATTTTTGGAACCTTCACTACTGCGCACGCGTGCCACTGCTGCCTGAGGTAAACAAACAGAGCACACGAGGCAGCCTGTTTTCCTCTCTGGCTAAAAGTTCAGCTAAACTACAAGTTGTTGTCAACAAGTTAACAACAAGTTAAAGCTGGAATTTGGATAAGAGTCAACAGATCGGACACCGAGTGGGGCCGCTTCATCTGCGCACCAGTTGCTGAGCAGAACCAGAACCGAGTCAACATGTCTGACTTTAGTCCGTGAGAATCAGCTGATTTACAGCAGGGCTACAAGGTAAACCATGTTCTTAATAATGTTTCCTTGTGTTTAGTTCGATCACAGAACAACCAACTGAGGTTTTATTTTTATTTTTTTCCTGCGAGGTCGAAGCTGTTCCACGAAGCGGACCGGCGGTTCGGATCTGGGTCCAGTGTCCACCAGGATGAACAACAGAGTCCAGTTCATTAAAGTTCGGTTAACGTGTTTTTAAAAGTGTTCAATTTAATTCTCAGTGTTTGTGACATGAGTTTGTGGTGTTGAATAAATAAATAAATTAAAAATCAACCTGGTGTCTTCATTTTCAACATGCAGCATGTTAGGCATGACGTAACGAGTCCAGATAGCTTCATTTAGCTCAGATAAATGTAAATATCTCCCACGCTAACATAAATACTGTTTATTATTGTTAAACTGTTAATATATAGCACATTTAGTATGTTATAGTGCAGCGTGACACGTGAAATGTCCGACTGCCTCGTTAACAGCGACAACTGGATCCAGGCAGCTGGCTCTCTTCCAACACAGATGCAGGTAAGGTGTAGAATAATTAAATATGAGAATCAAAATATATTCCATCAGCTATAGTTCAGAAAGTGGTGCGTGTGTCCACTGTCCAGTCCACCGCCATTGTTAAAATGCCGGCTGTCTGCGCGTGCGTGCTGCGTGCATGTGTTCAAACAAAAGCTCCACGGGAGATGTTTACATTATCAACGGGGGGTCAGCGAAAAAGTTCCACCTTGAGAGCAGGATCAGAAAAGTATCGGTGTCATCGAGGGGGGCCAGCAGCGTCATGTAGGCGATAAGCAAAGTCGCAAAGAGAAAGTAGCGGTTACACTCAAAATACGCGCCGTGTAAACTGGCCCTTAGGCTAAGGCCCACATGCGCACATTCCTACGCTTCCCCAGGTTATACTGGAGAAACTGGTCCCTGCTCCTAAGCCCTTGTTATCACTCAACGTAAGCCCAGTTGTATGCACACACATTCCTGAAGGAAATCACATTGTACATCACATTGTAAGGGCTCAGAGTCTTTCAACCCTTCTGATTTCAAACAAAAGCTGCACATATTGACACTGTGTGCAGCTGCTGGGTTCAGTTCTGAAACAAGGCGAAGGGGAGGGGTGAGCCCTTGATGATCTCTCTGCAAAACTAACCTTTTCAGTTTGGGAAGTCAGAAAGGGTCATAACCTCAGACAGGTGAAAGCACTG
The DNA here is from genome assembly GCA_038048925.1 of Garcialebias charrua. Taxonomy (NCBI): domain Eukaryota; kingdom Metazoa; phylum Chordata; class Actinopteri; order Cyprinodontiformes; family Rivulidae; genus Garcialebias; species Garcialebias charrua. Next base: position 3,314 of record JBBPBX010010396.1, read on the forward strand.
ATAAGTGTGTACTACTTTACATTGATCTTTTGTGATTGCTGGCTGTTCTTCAAAGCTTTGTAATAAATCTGATGAAGTTTACACCTGGTCATTCAGGGAATCTTTTTTTTTTACACAACAGGACACAAAACCCTAGAACTGAAAAACTGTGTTTTGTCTTTATCAGTAACACCTTATTTGAAACTGTGTGCATAAGACTGACATGACACTGTCATAAACATGACATAACACCTGTCATGAACATGAACAAGTCTTTATTAATGTTTATGAATGTTGTCATTAAGTGTCATTCGATAAATTATGACACCTTTAATGCAAAATTGACATTGTTTAAAATGTCAAGTTGTCATAACAAATACATTTTTATCTAGTTAATGTCAAGTTATCATAAGATAAGAGATAAGATAGAACTTTATTGATCCCACAGGAAATTGTTGTGCCAGAGTTTCAGTACAAAGGATTCACACAAGATATAAAAAATAACAGAATATACAAAATACTAGCAATTACTGTAAGTTATAAACAGGTCAGATACAGACATGTGTGAAATGTTTTAATGTTTTAATATGAAAACATCAAAGTGTTTATTGCAGTGCAGGATTAATTTTATTGTCCTATGTGCAGAAAGGGGGAGGAGTTGAAAAGTTTGATATCCACAGGGAGGAAGAACTTCCTGTGGCATTCTGTAACAAAGACATTTTAAACAATGTAGACTTTGCATTAAAGGCGTCATAATTTTCCAAATGACACTTTTACCCTTTTCTATCACTGTGCATTCTTTCTATATTGTCCTGTTCTATTCATGTGCCAGATGCTGGGTACTTCATGTACTTCAGCACCATGACTGGGGAGTCTGAGGAATCTGCTTTGCTGGAATCACGAACGCTTTACCCTAAAAGAAATCTTCAGTGTCTACAGTTCTTCTACAAGATGACTGGAAGTCCGAAAGACAGACTGATAGTATGGGTCAAGATGGATGACGGCACAGGCACCATCCGAAGAATGAAGAAAATACACACAATTTACGGTACGCAATGGACTTTCTCTGCACCAATGGTTCACAGTATTTATCTAGAGCTTTACAGTGACATTCTTTCAAATGCCAAACCACTCAGGTTTCCTTTGAGTCTATATGAACTTTGTATTTCAACACTTTGACACATGCTCAGATGGTTTAAAAACATTCAAATTATGTCATATTTAGGTATCTGTAAAAAGTTGGGAATGAAAATATGTACCGGTAATGCAGTCAATGGTGAAATGTTGTGAACAGTTAAATTAATGTTGTGACATTTTATCATTGCGTATATGCGCATACAAAAGGAAAATATGTAAGATATGAAGCCATTTCTGTCAAAATCTAATCATCCCTTCTCATTTAGTTTGCATTTTAACGTAGTACATGATATAACGTGTGTTCTTCAGCAAATTTAAGTTTGTTTGATGAACTTTCACCAAGAGACTGAGTCAGGCTTGTTGGGATCTGTGTTTCACCTTTACAGTCAGTTCTTTTAGTATTCCACCAGATGGCGCCAAGGAGCCAGCTGGCAGGCTGTTCGCAGCAGGTGTGCTCTCACACACCTGCAATCCATCTGCTCTCATCAGGAGAAGCTTAAAAGGAAGAACCTGCCAGTCCTTCAGTGCCAGAGTGTTAACCTTTGTAGTAACCCATAGCCCTCCGAGCGCTCTCTGACTCTTTTTGTTTTATTGACCTCCTTACCTTTGTTAACTTGTTGCTCTCCACCTTGAATCCCAGGTAACTCCTGCCTCCATTCTGGATTCCGTTCCCGTTTCCTTCCTGAGAGGTACTCAGTCAGTTGCAAACTTCTGCCTTTTCTGGATCATCTTTAAACCTCGACTGTTTGCTGGATTCCTCGCTCCCCCACTGTTCTGATCGAGCCTGATCCGTCTCCCACCAAGCTTTTTGGCATCAATCATCCACCGTCTACCATCAAGCTACTTCCTGGATCTCCACTGGTAACCTCACTAACTAATCTCCAACCTTCTCGGATCCCACTCACCTCTCCCTGGCTGATTTCCCCTTAACCTCAAGTAAGCAGTCTTCTTCCTTCAATCATTCAAGAACTCAACTTACTACTCACCTCTCTGTTTGTCTCCAGAGACCCGGTGTTCCTCCTACAGTTTACCTTGGCATTTAATCGTTCCCCTCACTCCTTTCCCCACGACAATGCCAAAATCTCTTTTGTTATTGACCTTTTGACTGGAAAAGCGTTAAAATGGGCTGAAGCTCAATTTCAGAATTCATCAAGTTTTGGCTGCTCATATGCTGAGTTAATCAAGAAGTTTAAATTAACCTTCAGTGAAGATGCTGATCCCACTGCTTTATCCCGCAGACTTTGGTCCCTTAACAGGGCCAGAGATCTGTCTCTAAATTTTCTATTGAATTCCGCACCGCATCATGTTGGGACTCTTGTGCCCTTAAAAGTGCCTTCTTCCAAGCTCTTAATGAAACACTGAAGGATGAATTAGGTCCCTTGGATGATTTTAAGACCCTAAATGAACTCATTATCATTGCCCAACATGTTCTTACTCCCTACGCGTCATATATTGATGCTGGGGGTCAGGGTCCCTCCGCGTCACATACTTGACGCGTTGGGTCACCCTTTCTCGTGTGAGAATGAGTTGGCAGTGAAGCTCTCAGAGAAACCAGTAAAGATGGTTTATTTCAATCTCAGAAATGGTAATTAGGTGATGTAGTTCAGGGAAAGTATGGATCTGGAAGTCAACAAGGACCGACTGCTAACCGGGTCTCTGGAGACAGAGAGGAGAGTAGTGAGTTGAGTTCTTGAATGACTGAAGGAAGAAGACTGCTTAACTGAGGGGAAATCAGCCAGGGAGAGGTGAGTGGGATCCAAGAAGGTTGGAGATCGGTTATTGAGGTTACCAGTGGAGGTCCAGAAAGTAGCTTGATGGTAGATTGTGGATGACTGATGCCAAGGAGCTTGGTGGAGGACAAATCAGGTTCGATCAGAACAAGGGGGAAGCGAGGAGTCCAGCAAACAGTTAAGGTTTAAAGATGATCCAGAAAAGGCAGAAGTTTGCAACTGACTGAGTACCTCTCAGGAAGGAAACTGGAATGGGATCCAGAATGGAGGCAGGAGTTACCTGGGGTTCAAGGTGGAGAGCAACAAGTTAACAAAGGTAAGGAGGTCAATAAAAACAAAGAGAGTCAGAGAGAGTTCAGTGGGCGATGAGTTACCACAAAGGTTAACACTCTGGCACTGAAGGACTGGTAGGAGCTTCCTTTTAAGCTTTTCCTGATGAGAGCAGATGGATTGCAAGTGTGTGTGAGCACACCTGCTGTGACCAGCCCTGCCAGCTGGCTCCTTGGAGCCATCTTTTGGAATACTAAAAGAACTGATGGTAAAGGTGAAACACTGATCCCAACATCACCCCCACCCCCACCCCAACAATTGCCTTCTGGCGGCCCAGATGAGAAAGAAGAGACGAGAGTAATCAGAAAGAAGCGAGGGGTCACAGATATAGGAAAGGGGCACCATTTGATGGTCCTCAGGACCGTAGCCTTCCCAGTTGACGAGGTACTGCCAGCCACAGCCCCGTCGACGGGAGTCCACGATCCGTCAGACCATATAGATGGGGTGCCCCTGATGGTCCCGGGTGGGTGGAGGGGTTTTAGCTGGAGGGTACAACATGCTGGACAGGACTGGTTTTATCTGGGAGACATGGAACATGGGATGGATATGGAGATTGGATGGAAGATGAAGACAAACGGCGGTGGGAGTGATGATGGACTCTTATGGACTGATGTAACATGGGGCACGTTTCTTGGAGATAAATTTGAAGGGAATGTCATGAGAAGAGAGCCAGACCTTTTGTCCAGGTGAGTATTTAGGTGCTGCAATGCTTCTATGATCTGCAAATTGACAAACAGTGGGTTTGTTTTCCTCCAGCTGACAGTAATGTTGATGTAAACACTCAAGGCCCTGACAGGGCAGAGTGAATTCAACCTCCTCTGTTCCTCAGTGAGGACAGGGTGGGGAGGAAAAGCAGAGAGCTCAAAGTCCAGACTTCTGGGATTTAGAGTTGGAACCTTTGGGACATATGCGGGGTTAGGACGCAGGGTGACCTTTGACCTGTCAGGGGAAAACCTGGTACACATTGGGTGTACAGATAAAGCGTGGAGGTCATCCACACGTTTAGCTGTGCAAAGAGCCAAGAGCAAAACAGTTTTATAAGATAACAAATCTATCTTAATGTTGCTAAGAGGCTCAAATGGAGGCTCACACAAAGCATCCAGGACTAACTGAAGGTCCCAGTCTGGGGCCAGAGTCCTGCTGGGGGGCCTTTTCCTCAGTACGCCCTTCATGAAACGTATCATGAGAGGGTGGGCACCGGGTGTTTTGCCTCCCCAGCCTTCGTGGCACACCGAGATGGCTGACAAAAACACTTAATGGTGGAAAAGGAGCAGCCTTTTTCCAGCAGGTCCTGTAAAAAGGTGAGGAGCTGGACCAGGTCACAGGAATATGAAATAATATTCCTTTCCAGACACCAGGCCTCAAAAACACGCCATTTTTGAGTGTAGAGAGTCTGAGTTGACTAGGCTATCGCTCCCTGTATTGTGTTTATGACATTACTGGGGAGGTCGGAGGCCATCAGCCTGTTCCTCTCAGCGGCCAGGCTGAGAGTTGCCACAGTTCTGGATATGGCTGAAGGAGCTACCCGTGGGCCTGAGTCAGCAGGTCCCTGTGGGAGGGCAGCTGCCACAATGCCCCTGACAACAGTGACATCATTTCTGGGAACCACGGTTTCTGTGGCCACCTAGGAGCTATGAGTATCAGGGAAAGAGCTCCCCTACGTACACATTCCAGCATTGCCTGAATCCGAGAGACGGGGGAACGCGTAATATAGCACCCCTGCTGGCCAGCTGTTGGCCAGAGCATCTGTTCCCAACGGAGCATCTGTTTCAGTGACAAATACAGGCCATAATGCGTGCAGTTTTTGCAGGCGAACGGATCTACGGATGCCCACCTGTATTGTGCCAAGATCTGGTCCACGATACGTGGATTCAGTCTCCACTCTGAGGCTAGCAGTGGCCCCCTTGAGTGGGCGTCTGCCCCGTGGTTTAGCTCGCCTGGGATATGTGTCGCTCTCAGTGACAATATTCGGGGGCTGCGCCACGTGAGTAGCTTGTGTGTCAGGCTGAGGAGGGGTCGGGACCTTGTCCCCCCTTCTCTGTTGATAAAAGACACAGTTGTCCTGTTGTCCGATTTTATCAGGACATGTTGTTGTGTAAACAATCCCTTTTTGTAAAAGTGCTTCACAGCCAGAAAAACAGCCTTCAATTCCAGGACGTTGATGTGGAGTTTTGCTTCCTGCTGTTTCTAGAGCCCTTGGGCATTCTGGTTTCTGCAAAATGCTCCCCAACCTCTCTTTGAAGTGTCTCTTGTGATCACCACACGAGACGGTACTCGTTCCAGCGGGATGCCTGTCGTGAACACAGAAGGATCCCTCCAGGGTTCCAGGGCTGTCATGCACTCAGGGCTGATCAGTATCATCCCTGCCTGCCTTAGGGAGGCAGGATGCATTTGTTTGTTCAGCCATATCTGCAGAACGCGCATTTTTAATAAAGCTTGAGGCACACAGGGGATGGCTGCTGCCAGCAAACCCAGAAGGTGCTGGCAGAGCTTCAGAGACACTCTCTGGTCCAGCTGAAAGCGTGCCAGGCAGAGGCGGATGGAAGAGATTTGTTCCTCTGAAAGCCGTGCTCTGTACAAAATGGTGTTGACCTGTACACCCAGAAATACGGTAATTTGTGATGGAGTCAAATCACTTTTCTGCAGATTTATGATGAAGCCCAGAGCCTCCAGGTGAGCCATCACCATCCGTGAGTGCAGCTGGGCTTGTGTTCTGCTCTCGGCCAGAATTAACAGATTGTCGAGAAAATTCATAATTCTGACCCCTTGACCCCTGAGCGGGGTCAAGGCTGCGTCCAGACATTTTGTAAATGTGCGTGGTGCCGTTTTTAATCCGAAAGGTAAAGCCAGGAATTCGTAAGCTTTCCCTTTCGAATGCAAAGCGAAGACATTTTATGTGCTTCCTCCAAATGCTCATGTGGAAAAAAGCATCTTTCAAATCCACTGTGCATGTGTGATCTCCTGGTCTCACAGACTGGATCACCTGTCTCAGAGTGAGCATTTTGAATTTGTAAGTTTTTATTCTCTTGGTCAGTGCTCTGAGATCCAGAATCGGTCTCAAGCTCTGGTCCCGTTTGGGCACGAGGAAATATTTGCTGTAGTGACCGGTGTGTATATGGTGTTTTGGAACAACATTTATTACTCCTTTTTGCAGCATCGTTGATATCTCCTCTCTTAAGACGTGTGCACGGTCTGGGTTTATGTTTGACTGTAGCACCCCCGTGTACGGGGGCAGCCTCTTGTGGGACTGCAGCCGTAGGCCTCGACACACTGTTGTCATGACCCACGTGTTTGGGTGACACATCCTCCAGACTTGCGCGTGCGACGGTGAGCATGTGAGACATGCTTATTGTGGGTTGTGTGTGCGTCGTGGGTGTGGGAGGGGGAGCGTTTGCCTCCCCCCGCATGGCCCCGGACGTGCTGACCTGTCCACCAGCGGGCGCCATGAAGTCTGTCTGCTCCAGACAGACCCCAGATGCCCCGCTGGGGCTCATAGTCTGACCTGACACCTTGTGTTTCACAAGGGCGGAGGGGTGATTACCCTCTCCCTTCATCGTGACTGTTTTCACAAAAATTTTGTTTTTTTGTTTGTTTATTTTTTGAGTCAAGAACCAGGGCATTTTGTGCTTTTGGTACTTTATTTTTGTGTTTTGAAGAACAAAAATGCGTCTTATTTACACACATAGCATAAATGTTTTGTTTTGTGCACACACAAATGTCACCAGCTTTTTGTAGCTTTTTACATATAAAGTCTGGATTTAAAAGTCTTGGTTCCCGTACCACATGGGCGGACGAACCTGCAAAACTATGAAGTGGTCTCGTTTTGTCAGGCCAACTTCTGCCTTCTGTCCCGGTTCGCCGAGGAGGTTCTCAGCGGAACCGCTTGGTGAGGAACAAACCTGTTCCTGGTCCAGGACTGGCCAGCCTGAGATGGGCCTGCCACGGGTCTCTGTCGTTGCTCCCCGTCGTAAGCTGGTCTTTTTTGCGGGGGACGGCGTGTGGCCGAGCGGTGTCGAGGCTGCAGGGGTCTGCTCCCACTAGTGTCTCTGGGGGCGGAGAAGCTTTTCTCGGCATCCCCTCTCTCAGGGCCTCGGCCTGTTCTCGTCTTTGCTCCAACCTGCTCTGGATACGCTCCAGAGCCTCTCCGAAGAGTCCTGTCGGTTCGATCGGGTGGTGGAGGAAGGGATACCGGTGGCCCTCCGGCAGGTCCGTCAAAGTCAGCCACAGGTGGCACTGGGCGATGATCACTTCAGCCATGCATCTCTCCTGAGCGATGGCCGCGGTCTCCATCATATGGAGCACAAAGTCAGTCGCCTTGCGGGCTTCCTCTAGGATCTCTGCCGATTCCTTTTTTTTGGTCGTTACCTAGAGCTCCTGCAGCTTCTCTGCCAAGTAGGCCTGCATCATGGCCGAAGCGTTCATGACGCGGACCGCAAGGCCCTGAGCCCGGTAACATTTCTTGAGCTGGGAGGCCGAGGCGCGGCAGGCTTTGCTGGGCAGAGTTGGTTTTGTGCCTGGCATCCTAGAGGCCAAGTGAGCCACCAGCGTGTCCTCCATCGGCAGGACATTGGCGATTCCTACTGCCTCCATTCCGGCGATGTTGAAGAACTGGGAGAGCGGAAGAAGCACGGGAGCCTTGGGTTCAACCCAGGTGCGAGTGAGCTCCGTCAGGAAATCTGGAAAAATCGGCATCCTGTGCCTCATGGCTGACCATTGTTTTGCATAGAAATAATTCCCCGCCAACCTCGTAACCTGTTGGCAAGGTAGGGGTTCTGGCCAGCTGATCCGCAACGTGTCTGCCGCTCTGCGACACAAGTCGAACAGAGCGGGGATTGAGACGTCCGTCTCTGGCTGAGCTGTCATCGGGTTCTGAGAGAAGTCTTCCTCTTCTCCTTCGTCGTCGTTCTCAGCTTCATCGTCTAAAATCTCACCCGAGGCTGTTAGCGAGAGCTCGTCTGTTCGTAACAAGCTTCTTGTGTCATATTCGACGGTGAAGTCCCTGACAGGGGCTGTCATGTCCATGCTGTCCCCCCAGTCAGCGTGGCTGCTGTCCTCCAGGTCCACGGCCTCGAGCTCCGGTGTGGGGGTGAGTGCCTCTGTTAGGTCCGGGTTGCATTCCGCTGCGGAGCCGCCCATGGCCTTGACCACGATGTCCACTCGACGCTTCCTCACAGCCTCGAGCATCTGGCTGCAGTGCGGGCAGGACTCGGGGGATTCAAGCGCTATCTTAACGTGCAACATCCCCAGGCAGACGGGACAGGCCTCGTGGGTGTCCGTCGCCGAAAGGCAGTAGCCGCAGCCGCTGGGGCAGGCCCGGGAGCTGGGGCTCGCTGGCCTGCTGGTCTTTTTAGAATTTTTTGGGTTTTCGCTTTCCCTTCTCAGGAGCCATGGCTGAGAAGATTCGAGCTCGTTAGCAATGCTAACGTGGTCCGGAGACGTCTTCTTCGTTGCGTCGCTTTCGCTGGCTAGCCCGCTAACTCGTTAGCAGGGTAGCGGTGTGACGCAGTTAGCGCCGTCGAGCGAAGCAGCTGCGAAGAGAGAAGAAAAAACCTGAGGTTAAATAAAAGAGGCTGGACTAGCTTTCACTAGCCCAGCAACACGCAGGAAATTTCTCTGTACGCTCAGTGTAGGGAGCGAGCTCACCTCCGGTCGAGCGATGTAGCTACAGAGAGTCCCACGAAGTTCAGGTGTAAGCGAGGTGAAGGGCAAAAGAGAAAGTAGGATGGGCACACCCGTCTTTATACCAAGAGGGCAGGGTCTCTGTGGTGACGCTTACGCCCACCTGCCTTGTTCAAGGCGTGATTATATTACTAAAGGTGAACCGCGCGGCGGCGCAATTCCCATAGCTATTGTGTTGCACCGAGTGAACCTGACTGATAAGGGAACGAATGAAGCCAGTTTAAGAAAGTAGGTAATGATTGATGAGCAGAAATATGGTTTCATGTCGAAAGCACTACAGCTGATATGCTTGTGTCATGGTTTGAGGTTGTTCAAAACCTAGAGTGTGGACAGATCAGGATAGACAAGAGTCTTCACAATGACTAAACTGATATATTTACAAAAATTAATGGGCTGATGTGGCAGCAAAACTGAAAACAGAATTAGTGGCATACAAAAATGAGCACAGAGCTAGGACAGACACCTGCATAATGCTGAACTAAAGTCAAAACCAAACCAAGGGGACTATAAAGGCAAACACCAACGACTAGAGTAACCAACACTATTATTCATTGAAAAAAGTTTAGAGATGTCAGAAGGAGCTGCACTGTAAGGTAGAAGCAGACTCCAATGTTTAGATGTGACATGATCTGAGGTTGGAGTAGGAACGAGTGAGGAGGTGGAGGTATGCCCTGGCGAGAAGCACAATTCATTCAACCTTTATTTAGACAGGTTAATCCCATTGAGCCTCAGACTCATTTACAAGAGAGACCTGTTTTTAACAAAGTGGGATGACAACAGTAAACAAAGACAACAATAGACAATCATAAAAAGGATACAAAAATGAGAAGAACAAATAAAAAATCATATTAAAAAATGAAATACAACAGCTTGGTATTAAAGCGATGTAGAATATAACATTCATTAGAAAAAAGACAATACTGTGTTCATAAGAGGGAAAGACGGGTGTTATAGTGAAGCTGCAAGGAGTAGAGGTATTGACACAGATATATTTCTCAATCCTTTTCCTTCACTTTTTTTTTTACCTCCAGGGCGTTCAAAACACACATGGACCATCGTCCACATCCCAATGGAAGTAGGAGTTAAATTCCGCTATGCCTTCCAAGCCGTGCGTGGTGACCCTTCTGGGTCCTCTGGAGGTATTTTCATCGACGACATCAGTCTGACTGAGACACGCTGCCCTAACGCTGTGTGGACAATCCACAACTTCTCCAAGATACTGGAGACAGCTGATAACAACACAGTAATTGACAGTCCTCGATTCTACAGCCATGAAGGCTACGGCTATGGTGTACGCATCAAGCCTTTGTCTGGTTACACTGACTACACCGGGAACTATGTTGGTCTATACTTCCATCTGGCCAGTGGAGAGGATGATGTAGTGATGCAGTGGCCAGCTGTAAACAGACAAGCAACTTTGGTGGTGATGGACCAAGATCCGGATATTTTGCAGAGGATGTCTTCTGCTCGCAGTCTCACCACTGACCTGAGACAAAGTAAGTACCATTTGTGCACTGAGAGAACGAGCTAACATGAAGGTAAGATGGTCTGCAAACTACCTAGGTCTCAATCCAATAAAACATGTATGGTAAAATGTTTTAATTGTACAA
>JBBPBX010010396.1:14462-57992 GCA_038048925.1 Garcialebias charrua
TAGAGCTGCTGCCTCTCAGCGAGCAGGTCCCTGGTTCAAATCCCAGTCCAGGGGCCTTTCTGGGTGGAGTTTGCATGTTCTCTCCATGCATGCGTGGGTTTTCTCCGGGTACTCTGGTTTCCTTCCACAGTCCAAAAACATGCATGTTAGGCTGATTGGTAACTCTAAATTGACCCTAGGTGTGAGGGACAGAGTGAATGGTTGTTTGTCTCGTTTGTCTCTATGTGTCCCTGTGATGGACTTGCAACCTGTCCATGGTGTACCCCGCCCCTCGCACAGTGATTGCTGGACATGGGCACCGGCGACCCTCGTGACCCAAAATGGAAGAAGCGGGTAAAAGATAAAAGATAATGGATGGATGGATGAATGGATATACGCTAAACACAAATAATGTAAAATAATACAGTATTAAACAGCAGCCTGAACCTGAGTCCGTGGTGAGCAGATGGATATGAATACAGCAGCAGGAGATAGTCAAAACTTTATTCTTTTGCAATGATGATGATGATGATGATTAGCCATGTAGTCGAAGTCGACTTTCGGCCACTTTATGGATCTGTCCTCTCCACGCGTTCCTGTCCTCGACGATTATTTTGAGTTCTGCGATCGTCTTGCTGGTGGCCGATTTGATTGTATCAAGCCAGCGTTTTCTTTGCCGTCCTCTTCTTCTCGTCCCACTCACTTTGCCCAGCATCATTGAAGTCTCCAGTGAATTTGCGCGCATAACGTGGCCGAAAAAGGACAGTTGCTGTTTGACGATTTTGCCCTCAAGCGACATTTTCGGCTTGATATGGTCCAGGACCATCTTGTTTGTTGTCCGCGATGTCCAGGGTATGCGCAGTAGTCTTCTCCAATACCAGAGTTCAAAAGCGTCAATTTTTCTTCTTTCCGCTTTCCTGATTGTCCAACTTTCACATCCATATGTTGCTATGGGAAAGACAATGGCGTTTTGCAATAAAAAATTCAATTCACTTCTGTTTGGCGTCAGTCAAGCCACCATTGCACGATTACAACTGGTTCAGAACGCAGCTGCCCGATTTTTAACCAGCACACGCAAAAGAGAGCACATTACACCAGTCTTGGCCTCCCTTCACTGGCTACCGGTTCATCTTCGAATCCAATTCAAAATTCTCATGTATGTCTACAAATCGCTGAACAGTCTCGCCCCCGCCTATCTCTCGGATCTGATACACCCATATGTCCCTCCACGTGCTTTGAGGTCAGAGGATCAGGTACTCTTAATAGTTCCAGAAACTCGCCTTAAGCGCAGGGGTGACAGGGCGTTCTCTGTAGCAGGCCCAAGACTCTGGAACGAGTTACCGCTGCTCATCAAACAGGCCCCCTCCCTCTCGGTTTTCAAATCCCGGTTAAAAACTCACTACTACTCCATTGCTTTCAATGCCAGCTGATTTGTATTGGATCGTTTGATTTATGATCTGCAATGTTTTTATGTTTTTCGTGTTGTACTTCATTGTCTGTGTTACCTGTTGCGTGTTTGTTTGTCCAGCACTTTGGTGTGGACTTGTTCCTGTTTAAAGTGCTTTATAAATAAAATGGTATGGTATGGTATGGTAAAAAGGTTTATTTTCTTGTTTTATAGTTGCATAATACAACTATAAAACAAGAAAATAAACCTTGCATTTATGGATTTTCATGAAATAGGAGCTTGGTTTCCTGGTCAGTCTCCACTTCTTTACATCCCTGCGATGCTGAGTCTTCTCAGGGAGTTTTTGTGTGGTCCCAGCTGTCCGTCAATGTGTTGTCGTTCACAGGGTCTGAAACCGAGCCGTCCTGCAGGGGTTCCATGTGTTTCAGATTAAAACTTGATGATATTGTGAAAAAAGCTTTAGATTTCAGTAAGCTCTCCCAAGTTTTTGCTGATTTTGTTCTAATGAAGCACACTTTGGCGACTCCGGAGCTGGAAAGCTTTGTCACACTCTCTTCACAGAAGTCACACCCGCCTGTCTGCCAACACAAATGTGTGGAGTGTAGATTTTCAGTGTTAAGGCCCCCCAGCTCATCTCCTCGTGTTCACAGAGACACTTGGAGAACAACATCATTCAGCTTGATCGGGTTAATGCTCTTTAACTTGTAATTGTTTGTGACTCGGCTTTACTTTAATTATGTAATGTGTAGAATGTGTTCCAGGAAACGGCATCAGAAAGTGCTCTCAAACCTTTGTTATTAAAAGAAACCTGTGCTGTGATACCAAAGAAGTTTATTATATTTTCTTTAAAGGGGACCACACATGCAAAATTCACTTTTTACTGTTTTTTTTACTCAACTTTGGGTATTTACTTCATAAAAAAACAGTCCTAAGGCCAAAAAAATGCACCCAGTGGTTTATTTACTCTAAGTAGATTTATTTTACTGTGATAATTTAGGTTTCGTTTTGAAAACAATCGCGCTTGTGACGTCACAAGCGCTAGGACAACCCACCACAACCTGAGTCCAGCCCCTCACCTAGCAACCCCTGGTTAGGCTCAACCCACTTCTGTATTAAACACATGACTGTTGTTTTTCATGATTTCATCTCATCTTTTGTTTATATGTTCTTAATTTCATGTGTACAGCACTTTGTTGCAGCTGTGTTTTTTTTAAATGGCTTTATAAATAAAGTATAATTGTTATTTTTATGTTTTAGTTCAATTTTTAGTGTATTTGCGATCGCTCCCAACGCGCAGCCGGCAAAAATTAAACGAGCGGACCCCCGGCGTAGGGACCAGCGGCAACGGGACCCTCTTCTGGCGCGATGGAGCGGAGCTTCAACTGTACAGCCTCGCTGCAGCCTCGCAGCAGCCTCACAGCAGCGAGGACCTTCTCCTTACGGATTAATTTACGGGAGACACTTGGTGAACTTTGTGTTGTCTTGACTGGAACAGCGATAACTCCCAAAATCGCCGCGTGCAACGAGCGGAGCTGGCGAACACCGGAAGAGGAACAAGCTAACATTAGCATCGGATTCGGGTGGTCTCATGCTAAAAGGAGCAGCAAATTGCGGCGCGCTCAGACGGGTTTCGGTAAGTTATCTTAAGCTGACACTAACAGTAAGTCAAATGAGTAATAAAAAAAGAGCTAATTTTAAAACAACAACACATTACAGATACTGGCTGTGCAGAGGGCGTAAACAGATCGTTGAAGGGCGTGGACTTCAGAACTTGTATCAGAAACCGGTCGTTCAAAACGAAAGTTAAAAATGGCAGAATTAAAAAGGGTATAATTAATTATCTAAGAATTATTTTGTGTATTAAAATGAATTAATATTGTCAAGATAGCACACAGACATAACATAAAAATTTTAAAGACCTATATGTGGTCTCCTTTAACAATATGTGTGCCTAATTGATTGGAATTACAGAAACAAATGGCTAAACATGTCCTGCTATAAAGAGTTTCAGAGCAACGTACCAATTTTTTTGCTCTTTTTAGATTTTGTTTTGGTGCATTCCATTTTCTCCAACTTGTACTCGTTTCCTAAATACAGTACACAACAAACTCATAATTTTATCTACAAACTCCCAAGACCTCAGCTGCTAATGGAGTCTACAATAAACTTCCTCAGTTAAATGACTGGTTTATTATCTGCTGCTGGAGTGAATTTCTGTGTAAATTACATTTACGTCTGCACTAAGTGAAATGTTAAACTAATATTGTGTCCCTTTTTGTTTATTGTAAAGGGCACATAAGGAACTTGTTTAATGACACAATATAACACAAAATAAAACCTCAGTTTACTTCTTACTAATAAAATGTGATACGAAGCTGTGTGTATCAGGCTGGCTATCAGAAAGGCTGGAGAAGGTTTGATGTGGTTCGACAGTGCATGTGGAAGAAGGACCCACATACAGTATAGGAGGCAACAGGCAGGCTTCAAGTAACGTAGAGTGAATTACTTAGACCAACTCAGATGTGCTTTTTAAAGTGCCTGTGACGTGCATTTCCTACAAATACAAAAAGTGGAAGAAAACATTTTTTTATTTTTTTTATGAAATTTGACATGACACGCAGGGTGGCACTGTGGATCAGTTACTAGGGCTGTTGCTATTCAACAAGAAGGTTGCTAGATGAAATCCTGGCCGGGAGCCATTCTGGGTGGAGTTTACATGTTCTCTCTGTGCATGCGTGGGTTTTCTCCGGGTACTCCAGTTTCCTCCCACAGACCGAAAACATGCATGTTAGGCTGATTGGTAACTCTAAATTGCCCCTAGGTGTGAGTGAGAGTGAATCGTTGTTTGTTTCTATAGCCGTTTTCGCACTGCACAGCCCTCTCTGGCCCAGCTCGTCCCGGGTTGGCCCTGAGCCCAGCCTGGCCCGCTCCCACTCATTTCGCATTGTGCGGAGAGCCGCCTTGAAGTGGGTGGGGAGTTCTTAGCCAACGCCATTTCCTCACTTGGTTGAACTTAAATAAATAAAGGAATGAATGAATGAATGAAACTTATTTTACGTTTGTCTTTTATTGGATAAAAAGCAAAAAAAAAGGAGTTTGTGTTAACCACAGGCATAACACAAACTCCTTTTTTTTATCCAATAAAAGACAAACGTAAAATAAGTTCAACCAAGTGAGGATCGAACCCGAGTCGAGATAAAGTTTGGAGTGGCTACTAGGGGTGTAACGGTACGCTAAAATCACATTTCGGTTCGGTTCAACTACAAGTAGGGCTCGGTTTGGTTTATTTTTAGTACAAAAAAAAAAGACAAAATAAAGACTTACAAAATGTTTATTTTGAAAATATGCCAAAAATACATTTGTACTGTATTGTATTGTAGTAATAAATAAAAGTGACCCATTTGGATGATATTTTAAATAAACAGCACTCTACAATAAATAAACTACTGTATATTAACAATAATAAAAATCTTAATAAATACAATAACAGTCAGAACCAGAACAATAAGCAGCAACAGACTGTTTATGATCTAACTAATCAAGTTTTTGTCCAGTAGCAGCAGTGTGGCTGTATTTGTCCTCATTACTGTACTCACAACCTCTTGGACCTGCTCCTCCAGTGAGGTCCTGGAACAGTTCAGAGTTCAGTTCAGTCATCACACACTTCTTAGCTGCAGCAGGTGATCTCTGGTGGATGTCTTTCCCTGAAGTGGAAGAGATGCTACCTCTGTCCAACACTGGAAATAAAACACAGAGGTAAAAAAAAAAAAAAGTTAATAAGATTATGATTTTAAATAATAATAATTATAATAAAAGAACAATATGCTGGGCATAATTGATGCTGAGGTTCTCCTTAGGAGTGACAAGGATGGATAAGATCAGGAATGAGATCATCAGAGGTACAGCACATGTTAAACAACTGGGAGATAAAGTTAGGGAGGCCAGACTGAGATGGTTTGGACATGTCCAGAGGAGGGACAGTGGGTATATTGGTAGAAGGATGTTAGAAATGCAGCTGCCAGGAAAAAGACAAAGAGGGAGACCAAAGAGGAGATATATGGATGCAGTTAGAGAGGACATGGAGGTAGTTGGAGTGAGGACAGAGGATGCAGAGGACAGAGTGAGGTGGAGGAGGATGACTCGCTGTGGCGACCCCTGAAAAGGGAAAAGCCGAAAGAAGAAGAAGAAGATTATAATAAAAGAACAATACCTCTTGAACGGTTGAATCACACTCATCATCAGGACAGGGCTTAAATCAGCTCCAGGGCTTGTTGACATCAGTTTTAGTTTTTTCATAAAGAGCTGAACTTTTTAGCTGAAGTGTTGACGTGATGAATGTCTCGTAGCGAGGATCAGTAACTTTAAAGCCTGCGCATAAAACAACATTCAGACTTAGATCCAGATCTTTAAAAACTCATACGGTTTGTGTTATTGCTCTGGACCGATCTGAATCACCTGATGAAGTAGTTTTAATGCAGCTGTTGTTGTAGTGCAGTTTCAGTAACAGCTGCTGTTTCTTCGTTCACGTTCGGGTGACGTCGTTTCCAGCGCGTTCACGTTAGACGTGTTGCTGCAGATCCAGTCTTGTAAAACAACGTCCACACAGCTTTGGATGTGCGCTCGTCAAGAAAGCCATTACGTTTCCAAACAGGAGACAGTACACGGCATGCTAACGGCTAAATGCTGCGGGTGCTTCGCGTGCTGCGCGATAATAGCTCCGTGCTGAAACGCGCCCAGGAAATTTAGTTTTGCGGTGCATATATTCCCCCGTTAATAACGTTCAATGAGTGAAAAAATAACCGAAATGGTATGCAGGTGGACCGAACCGAACGTGCTGTACCGAAACGGTTCGATACACCCACTTGTACCGTTACATGCCTAGTGGCAACCCGACGCGCTTCCAGTGAACCACCGAGGCGTGTTGCTATTTCCAGGTCCGACGCATGCTTAAAAACTTTCTCATTGCGTGTGCTGCTGTCCAGCTCCCTCTGTAAACGCTCGTCTGCTATGTAGTTTAAAAAGAAGCTGACTTCTTCGTTAGACCACGCAACAGGGGCTTGGAAGGTAGACATGTTTTCCTAACGTAAAATGGAGGTTGTTGTTAGAACGATGCAGTCGCAGTTGATGACTCAACACGCAGCAGTCCCGCCCCTGCTGCAAACAACGAATCAAATGATGAGCAGTACATGACGTCAAACTGGGCCCGGTAGCTCGGCCCGCTTAGAACCTCAGTCGGTCGGGTTCTAAAACTTGGGCTGACGCCGGCCCGAAGAGGCAAATGCGAACAAGACAAACCCGGGGTTAGAAGCCGGGTCGGGCCGGGCTGGGCCGGGGAGGACTGTGCAGTGCGAAAATGGCTTATGTGTCCCTGTGATGGACTGGAGACCTGTCCTGGGTCTTGCACAGTGATAACTGGATATGGACACCAATGACCGTGTGACCCGAAAAGGAAAAAGCAGGTAAAGATGATAGATGGATGGGTGGATGGACTTAATACATAGTTCCCACACAGTGGTGAGTATTGCGCAATACCGGGTTTTTCGCCACTTTTAAAGGCAGAAATGGCGGACAAACACACTCGAGCTACCACAGCTAAATACTGTACATTACTAGCTTCACCAAGGCTGGCAGTGGTCAGAGTTGAATGAGTTGGAGAAAGAAATCATGGCAGACGAAGCTGACAACTTGTCACAAAGTAGTTACTCTGATATCATTAATTATTTAATTACTACGAGGAGCGCACACCGGCTTGACAGCACAGAGCTTCACAGCTTTAAATCCAAAAAAGATGTGCAAACTATCTCAATCATATCTAACCAGCTAAATAAAGGTTTAACTAAAATAACACACAGCCAGCACAAACAGTCCAGCCTGAACATGGACCAGGACCAGCACTTTGAGTGTTACCGTGTGGTAAGTTAGCATGTCGCGTTAGCGGAGGGTCCGTCGCACGGAGGCTCGCGGGAGCTCAGGTCGGACGGCGTGGATCCGTCGCGGCCGCGGGGGCACGTCCCATGGGACCGACGCGTCGCCCGCACGACTTGGCTCCCGTCCTCCTTCCCCCACTGGGGCGGTCTCCCCGCCGGTCCCGGAGGACCGGCGAGACCGTGAGGAGGCCGTTGTCGCGTTAGCGAGATGCTAAGCTAACCACAGCAAGACGGTGTTGCTAAATAATGGAAAAAAAAACAGCTCTAACACACAGACAGTTGTACTCTAACATTGTTCTGACATTGTTTCACAAAATGATTTATGTAGAATATTTTGTTTACCGGCCAAAAGCACAACGTCTTCTGAGCAGATCCAAGCAGAGATGGGGCGGTTGTGAGTTTCTCCGATTAGATAAATCCTTCACGTTTACCTTTTTTTGATTAAGTGAAACCTGCACGTTGCCCAAACGTCTACCCGACTGGAACACCCACTGACCCAACACAAAGTAACCATTGCAATTAATTAGAAATTAACAACAAAAAAAACATGAAAAATGGACATCCACTAGACTGCACTCTTACTGCTCTCTGCCTCCCTGTGGGAGGGTCCACTCGGAAATTCCACAGATGTGACATCACATGGGAACTATGTATACACATAATATTACCCATTTTTTCCATAGCATACTTTCTTTTGAATTTGGTGCAGACAAAGTGAAACAAGAAGTGACATCGAAGGGGAACTCTAACAATGGGAACTCCCTGGTGTTTGTTTATGGAAACAATATTATTTTAACTGTATGGTAAATGGGCTGTACTTATATAGTGCCTGTCTATTTATTCAAGATATTGAAAGCTCTTTACAACACAATCTCTGCCCTCGTTTACCTGCACACACACATTCATACAGCACTCTACTACATATCTAACCTAAATCTGTAGAGAGTAATCAGTGCTTTAGATCACATACATGGATGGGACACACTTCAAAGGCAATGAGGGGTTCAAAGTCTTGCGCAGGGACACTTCAACATGTGACTGCTGGTAAAATCAAACCCCAACTCTCCCATAGGAGGACGACTGCTCTAACCACTCAGCCACAGCTGCCCAAGAGCAGCCCACAGCTGTATAAGAGCAAATGTTTCGTGACAGTTTATGTAAATATTCGCAAACGTTTGACCTGCATTGAAAATGTGCTTAGTACCACGCAAACTTTTTCAGTTGACACTATGAAAGTACAAAGTGCTGAAACCCACCTTAATACACAGAAATATGACTCCAGTTGGTTTCCTGAAATTAAAGGGTATTAAAACACAATGTTTTTTCATGAATTTGAGCATTTATGGTTCGAAGCTGAATGATGAAACTGGACCTACTTTTAACCACATACAGTACTGTACTGTAATGTAACACGCCTCAAAAATGCCTGAAACAACCTCAGACCAATGTGAGCTGTTAAATTTCCTCTAACTTGCCACGTGTAGATATAAAAATAGAGACAAAGAGGAAGGCCAAGATGAGATATATGGCTGCAGTTAGTGAGGACATGAAGGTAGTTGTAGTGAGGACAGAGGATGCAGAGGACAGAGTGAGGTGGAGGAGGATGACGCATGGAGACCCCTGAAGAGGGAAAAGCCGAAAGAAGAAGTCCTGTAAATGTAAACACATGTCAGTGACTGCACACTTGAAAGGCACACAGGCAGCTTAGGTGCATATACCGTATTTTTCGACGTATAGGTCGCATTGTCCAATCATTGCCAAAGAATTGGAAAAATCCTTATACCTGTACAGGTCGCACCTGAGTATAGGTCGCACCTACGTCAAAATGTGGACCGTGTTTAGCTCTGCTGCAAATGTCTCTTCCACAGGAGCGCACAGCAAGGCTTTTAAGAAGCTTAACACTTAAAAACAATTAATTGTTTGATAAAAAAATTATAGCAAATATGTGTCTGAGCTGAACTTTTCTTTAATAAATGAATAATTTTAGCAGGATAAACACCTAAAAATATATATTTGTTAGCTGACATTATTGTAAAAGTGTGTCTCAGTTTAATTTTTGTTAATAAATGATTACAAATCAGCTTATTTTATAAAAAGCCATATATAGGTCGCACCTGAGTATAGGTCGCAGGCCATGAAAAATGATAAAAAGGTGCGACCTATACTCCGAAAAATACGGTAATGCTGTGAATTGTCTAAGGGGAACTTCCATTCTCTTTCAGAAGAAAACAATGTCAGATCCGCCAATAAATTCAGAACAACTCGTGTTGATTCCTCAGGTTGACACGGTGCAGCCAATGACACATGCCCATAAATCACTGCATAAATTTGTGTGTAATTGTAGAACGATGGCAGCTGTAGCCCAGCTGGAAGACATCAACAATACAAGAATTGGGAAAGAGCAGTGGTGGAGAAAGTACTCAAGCACTGTACTTAAGTAAAAGTACAAATACTGTAACCAGACAAAAATGTACTCTTGTAAAAGTAGAAGTACCGCATTAACGTTTTTACTTAAGTAAAAGTGAATACAGTAAGTACTTGCTTTAAAAATACTTAAAGTATTAAGTACTTGTTGAATGTATTACCTAATGCAATGGTCTACAATATCATTAAGTGTACCTACCATATGTATGTTTTGGTATAAAACTTGCAATAGGAATGAAAAAAAGCATAGGGCATCTTTTTGCCGTCATTTATTTTAAAAACTGCTATACCACAAAATATGGTAATCTCAAGACAATTCCACCATTAGGTCCAGAGTTTTTAAATTAAAAACAAATCAAGTATTAGGCTTATTTCTTGTAGTGCAAAACAGTGCAAAAGATATCAAATGTAGTCTTAGCCATATGTTTTAAACTAAATAACATGTTGTTAACTCTTAACAGTTTCCAGTATTCTCACTTAATAAATGAACAGCAACAGAGCAGCATTTTAAACTGCTCCAAGACCGAGGACATACTGATTGGCACCCCTCACCAGGTACAGACATCTACTATAACAACACTTTCCTTTTCTGGACAAGACATCCCCCTCTCCACCTCTGTTACTAATCTTGGAATAAAAATGGACTCCAATCTTACATTTGAAAATCACATTAAGCTTCTGTTTAAAACTTGCTTCTTCCATCTTCGAAACATCTCTAGACTTCGCCCATCCCTAACTTTTTCCGATGCTGAGAAGCTCGTCCATGCTTTTGTCTCCTCCAGGCTCGACTACTGCAACTCCCTGTTTATTGGAATCCCTGGCAAAAACCTTCAGAAACTTCAATATATTCAAAACAGTGCTGCAAGGATCTTGTTGCGAGTTCGTAAATTTGAACATATTACGCCCATTCTTCATAACCTTCATTGGCTTCCTGTCGCCTACAGAATTCAGTACAAAACTGCTCTCATTACACATCAATGCTTACATGGAGCTTCACCAGATTATCTGAAGGATATTCTTATTCCACACTCATCCACCCGGTCGCTGCGGTCACAGAACAGTAATCTCCTTCACATTCCGAGAACCAAATTAAGGACCATGGGAGACCGGGCTTTCAGTGTGGCTGCCCCCCGCCTGTGGAACTCTCTTCCTGACTGTCTGAGGGTCCCACAGTCTGTGGTTGACTTTAAGAGCGGCTTGAAGACCTTTCTTTTCAACCGAGCATACTCTGCCTCCTCATGATTCTACTTTTGATCTTAGTTGATACTGTTATTGATTTTACTTGTTTTATTACTTGTTTTATTGACATTTAATTTCTGTTGCACCGTGTAGCACTTTGAGATTTTCATTAATGAAAAGTGCGTTATAAATTGAATTCATTATTATTATTATTATTATTTACACTGAAACACTTCACACTCCAACCCTCTAGTGGGCATCTCCTTCTGCTTTAAGGAGAGCTGACACAAAATGGCGACCAGTTTCCTCTGTGGCTTTGACCAGAGGGTCTCGCAGTAAAATCACACAACACATTGTTCTTTTCACAGATCAGAGAGCAGGTTTCTCTAAAGATGACCAACGCTTACTTTAACTTTTGACGGGAAAAATAAAACAACTTTCGACGGAACACAGCGTTTTGCGCATGCGTCTGAATACGGCAACACTACGGCAAGCCGGATGTGGTTAGCTTATAGCTTCGCTACTTAGCTCTCGAAGAAAATACTTTAACACCACTTATGCACAGTTTTCAACACAAAAAAAGTAACGATTAAATCTGACAACTCTGATTTTACATCAGACACAGCATTACTGCGGTTAGCCGGTAGAAGTAGGCTAAATGTCTTATCGTTTCTACCGTGTACCGTATATATCACGCATTCCTATTGGACCCGAGTGTCGAGCCATTTGGAGACATCTCTTGTTCCTGTCCTAACATCATGAACTGACATTTTAATATTGCAGCAAGAATTTCTTGTTCAAGTTCAGAAGAAGTTGGTTTTCAAAGTGTTTTGAGTCCAGTCTGGTTCTTTTGGGAGAGAGAATCTGTCCTGCTGTACTCAATAGTCTTTCAATAAACTTTCAATAGTCTTTCAATAATCTTTCAATGAGGCCATGGGTAGTGCGTATCTTCTGGCTGACTCGCCGTGGTGGAATTCATTTTGGGTGTGTTAGCGGTGCTGTGGGTGCTCCCAGTTCCATGATGTGTATATACTAGAATACATAATTGGCCCAGCTCTTTTTGAAGGCGGGTCTAACGTTACCTGCCCGCTTTGCAGTGGTTCAGTGAACCAACTCCCATGTCGTGATCATGCGATATATAAAATATATTTCCTTGACCTCTGATACAAGTACCGTACATCTATCTACATTCAGCAATTTTTTATTGGTTTGGTTATCTGAACACAAAGTGGAAGCCTGCTGTGTATTTCTACTATTTTGCAGATTTATTTTTCGGAAGGGACAGAGCAGTCCAAGTTGCATGTGCTGCTGCGCTCTAGTCTACCAAACTTGGGATGTATGAAAGAAAGGTGCACAATAACACGTGCACATACTTTTACATAAATCTAAATATTTTTGTTTATAGATTAAATATTAAGATTAAAAATCAAACACCTAGAACTCAGAGGAATACAAAACATGAACAGAGAAATTCAGATGAGCTAACAAAACAAAACAAAACACAAAGGAAAGCATTTTCTCTGACAATAGGAAAAACTATTTAAAAATACAAAACGTACAAGAAATGTGAAACAACAGGAACTGGGTCGAATGTTTTAAATGGAAAAGGAGCTCCGGTGTGTAATTTCCCTGTTTTTGCATGAGTACTTTGGACCAACCCTTCTAATTTTCTGCTGCCACAACAGTGCTGCTCTGTTGCTTTAAACTCTGTAGTTCTTACTTCAGGCATTGGCTTTATGTTTTTAAATTATTACTACTGTACTGTACATAAACGTGGCAAAGCTCTGAATGTTCATTATCTTACCTGTTGCAGATACAATTGCTCAGTGGACAAACTCAGTTTGGAGAAAAGTTGATTAGTTCTGAACAGACTGTCCAGAGGAGTCAAGACCAAAGTGGATTACTGTCCTCTTTAAAATAAAAAATATAAATTGTGTTTTTGCAAACTCTTTTCTGTAATTCTAATTCTTGAGCATGTACAGTAGTTGTTTGAACACATCAGCTGTGCACTTTGATTATGGCCTCACTCAGCCTTCAGCTTGTCAATTTGGAAAGAAGTTGTTTGTTTTTCCAAACTGAAATTGTTGAAAAACTGTCTGCAGCAGGTAAGATATTAATTATAACTTGTCTACAAAATCCCACTCTAAAGCTGTGAAATGTTCATTATAAAGGCTTTGTTGCTTGCTGATTAATCTTGTAGCAGCTTAGGTGTTTCAGTACGTTTAAGATCATTGTCAGTGTTCTCTGCAGTCTGCAGAAAGTTTAAACAACAGCTTTACATGTAACATGAACAGCTTCTGCAGAACAAGTGCAACTGGAGTACATGTGACTTCGCTGAAATTTGTTGAAGAAGCTGCAAGTGAGCCGTTACAGGTAAAACTACAGAAGGTAAAATGAGCTGAATGGAAAAAAACACACTCAAATACTCAGAACACAAGCTAAATTCAAAGCAGTAAACAGCTAAAACAATCAAAAAAGTAGATACAAGCTAAAATGAACAAAACAGTAGTGTTATGTTTCAGGCACTGGGAGGGGTGCTCTTGTTGTAAACACTTGGTTTTGAGTGGGCTGCAACACCTTTGAATGAATGTAATTCAGTAAACGATCCAATATGATACATTAATACATTTTTATATTTATTCTGTTGAATATGTTTGTCTAGTTTGCTTGTTGTCAATCTTGCAGCTTTTAGTCTTCAAGAAAGTCCATAAATGATATTTTTCAAACAACTGTCATAGTGTGATGTTCATATGTCAAAATGACATCACAGTAAGAAAACTCCTAAAGCTGAAAGGAATGAAAGTGTTTTAGCCTTTATATAAGTTTGTTATATTCTCAAGGGCAATGTTTAAAAAAGATGGCACATATAATCTTTGGAACGTACAAAATAACTTAAAATTTGGCATTTATTTTGTGACTTACACACCTCTGTCCTAAAATCACTATTTCACAAGTATTTCAGCTCGTGCTCATTTAATACAATTTATTATTCCATATTTGATTGTTTAAATTATGTTTATCACATTACAGTTACCTCACTGTTTGTTTCCAAACATAAACGAGCTTGAGCACATGAAAAGAGCCTAAATTAGTTTACATTGCTAAAATCAGTTTGTGGTTTTTATTGGTGGAGCAAAGAGGGAAGGGGTGATGATGTATCTGCTTTGGTGGCTTGCAGCTGCACAGAATTGGTCACTACTGGGGGGAGGGCTTTCCGTTGGGGGAGGGGGGGCACCTTCTGTGGAAAATGGTAGGGGAATCACTGCAGTAGCTAGATGATAAATGTAGCGGAACAGTAGCAAACAGCTAAAACAAGCAAAACAGTAGCAAAAAGCTAAAAATAGAAATTTGCAAAGCAGTAGCTAAAATGGGGTGTAGGAAGACAAAAATAGAGCAATAAGCCTAACCAGTTTTCAAATAATGTAATTTTTTTGACAGTACTGACTAGTAAGTTCTCAGTGCATTTCTACGGGAGATATTTTTGTAAATTAAGTTAAATACTTTGAAGCAGGGCTTAATTTGAGCTGGATCCTGCACACACAGGATCTGGGAACACTTTTATTTTGACAGGGTGTGTTGTTTGCTTGGATCCGGCAGCTTTCGGACTTACTAATAATAAAGTTATGAACAAATATGACTGCCTTGAATGAATAAAACTTATATTGGATATGCAAACTGAAAATAATTACGTAAACACTAATTTTAAACACAACAGACGACAGACAGACTACCTGGAGGTTTTACATCTGGAGTCGGACAGTGAATTCAGCGGAGAAGAGTCAGCTTGGAACCGTCAAGTAAGGGAGAGGGGGGTATGCAGGTGTTTACAAATGTAGGTAAACGTAGATGTTTAACAATCTGTTAAAATACAACAAAATGCCAGAAATCGCATCTATGTTCAAAATTTTCCAGGGGAGGACCCCCAGACCTCCCCAACCGACCCGCCCGCTATTTGCGTTTCGGCATCAATCGATATATAAATTAAGCCCTGCTTTGAACAGGATAAAAATGATAAAACCTAAACGTCACAGCCTATTATTTTCATTAAATGGCACAGAATATTGTAATTAAAAAAAGAAAGAAAAGAAACAATAAATGACAGAACAATCTGTATTTATCCAATTTAAAATTTGTCATTTGAGTTATAAAGTAGAAACCAATAATTTCAAACACTAAAATGGTGCTTTCTGTTGCTGAGAAGACACTGCTTCATGTCAGTCACACTGATGACAGAAGAGACTAAGAATAGCCTTTAACAGAGAGATTTATGCTGTTCTGGAAAATGAGTTCCTGAGAAACTCTGTTCTGCTGTTTCTAACAGATTTACATTTTTTTCTTCTTCTTTTGGCTGCTCCCTTCCTCAGGGGTCGCCACAGTGAACTAACTCATGTGAATCAAAAAGGCGTTCAATACAAGATCAACTGGACTTTATTTGTAACAGAAGACGTTTCGCTTCTCATCCGAGGAGCTTTATCAATTCAATGAACCAGACTGTGTGCGCGTGGAGTTATAACAAGAGTCACGCACCAACATGTGTAAATTGCAAGCTGAGGTAACACATACAGTACATGTAAATTGACAGATCACACCTTAACAGTAGGGGGTTCCCTTGAAGTCTCTGACATAAGACACAGCAACTGTATGTAAATTGACAAAAAACAATTGTCAATTTACATACAGTTGTGTGTCTTCTAAGATAAGAGCTGTGGGAGCGGCGTGCAGACATTACGCCGGCCTAGGCTGAGTACACAAATTTAGCAGGTGCCTGTCAGAACACATTCTGTCTTACAAAGGCTGAGAGTGACAGTGAACACCAGTCAGAGGGGAAACGGAAGAAAAAATACATGGAATGGAAGAAAATGGAAATATAAGGCAGCGACTCTACTGAGTCATGAGCAACACGGTGTCTTTGTGTTTGAGGTGCTACAGTGTGTTTTACAGCTCCTGATCCAACACAGATGTTCCAGATGCTCCCCAGAGGGCGATGAGCTCTGACTTGAACTCTGGCTGGCCCTGAATCGACAAAAATATCCTCTCAGTCAACGCTCCCTTGGAATATAGTTTTTTTTTTTAACCCTTCTTATCCACACAGCGCTGGTCCAGCGGTTATTTTTACGCGTGCTTCGTTTTTCCTTTTTCTTCAGGGAATTAAAGAGAAATTTGAAGAAAGGAATAATCGATCAACAGTTTGTTTCACAAATAATGGTTCAGCGTCTGAGTGACCACAGCTAGGCTCAGGGATTTCTTTCCTCGCTGGGATGCTGTTCACCGGCCTTTGGTTTGAGCCACGTTTGACTTTAGAAAAGGTTTGTTTGTGCTTCTCGAAAACCGTAAACGCAAGAGCAAAATTCAAAGAAAGACCTTTGCTTGTTCGCTGAAATACCTGCAGTTGTTTGTATCTCTACTAACCTATCACCCAACTTAATTATCTTGTGGAATTTTAAAAGCCACGAGTTTGCTGATTATTAACCATATAGTTTGTTTTACAAAGTCCAAATTTATAGTTTAGAGTTAATCTGTCTGCAGCTCTGTCTTTTTGTCTCCCTCTCTCACTAACCCTGCTTCAGCTTGTTCAGGGTTGTGGGCAGATATGTCCACAGACACACGACACCCTGGACAAGCCACCAGTCCAACACACACGTACACGGTCAGTTTAGTGTCTCCAGTTGATCTACTTTGTAACATGCTCGTTTTTGGACTAAGTGGAGAACCTGTGGTAGAACATGTAAACTCTACACAGCTAGGCTCCAGATAAGTTTAGACCTTCCTCACAATGAGGAAACAGTTTGAAGCAATTGCTCCTTCACGCAACCTGGATCACACTCATTTAACATTCAGTCCAGCAGGAGTGTCGTCTGTTACCACCTTTTTAATGTGACACATCTAACCACCTCTCAGAGCCCATGTTAGCCTAATTCTCTTTTGAGCTACAGCGCTTGAAATCTGTTTTCAAGAATAAAACACTGGTCATGAAATAGAAAAAATACAAGTGACAGAGCCTTTAAGTATTGGACAGTGTAGTGTTAATATGCTGCTGATTCAGCTCTTCTTAGTCCGAGGCCATGGTCGTCAACTGGAAATAGGTGGGTCAGGAGAGTCTTTGCCTCAGGTGCAGTAATTTAAGAATCTGGGCATCTTGTTCATGAGTGGTGGTAGCAAAAAAATGGATCAACAGATCTGGGCCTCATCCTCAGTAATGAGGGTGTTGCTTTGGTTGGTCATAGTGAAGAAAAAGGTGTCAAAAGGCAAAGCTCTTAATTTACCGGTTCATATACGTTTCATTCAACCCTCACCTATAGTCATGAGATCCTGGATACAAGTGGTTAAAATGAGCTTCCTTCATAGGGTGACCATTCTCAGCCTGAGAGACAGGGTCAGGAGCTCTGTCACCTGGGGAAGCTCAGTAGAGCCGCTGCTCCTTCGCATCGAAAGGAGTCACTTGAGGTGTTTTGGGCATCTGATAAGGATACCTGAACCAAACCTCCCTTTGGAGGTTTCTCGGGCATGTCCCACTGGTAATTGACCAGGGCTTGCTGTAGGGATCTTCTCTGACCTGGGAACACCTCA
This sequence comes from Garcialebias charrua, assembly GCA_038048925.1. Classification (NCBI taxonomy): domain Eukaryota; kingdom Metazoa; phylum Chordata; class Actinopteri; order Cyprinodontiformes; family Rivulidae; genus Garcialebias; species Garcialebias charrua. The sequence continues at coordinate 31,947 of JBBPBX010010396.1, forward strand.
GGGTCTCCCAGGAGGAGCTGGACAGTTGCCAGGGAGAAGGATGTCTGAGTTTCTCTCCTGGATCTGTTGCCTTGGCGACATAAGTGATAGGAGATAGAAATGCTGCTGATTTTTACAACCCATTTATTATTATATGTGAACTGGAAGAGTGAAACTCGTTGCAACAATGACAGAGCGATGATGTGCTCACTAAACGGATTCACGATGCATACCTGTATAAGCCATCAGTTAAGAATTGCATGTTCTGAATTAATGAAGGCTGGAAACTCCGATGTGTTTTCTCAGCTTAGACTTGTGTCAAAATAAAGCTTTTCCTCGACTAAAAGACTCAAAGAAAGTTACCGGTATGTAAGCTTTTATAACTTCTTGTCTAAACGACTGTAACACTCTCCATGTTGATTTAGATCAGGGGTGGGCAATTATTTTTTCCATGGGGCCACATGAGAAATAGAAAATATTGTGGGGGGCCGGGCGAAATGACATAATTCAATACTGCATAATATTAATAGTATTTCTTTATTAAAAGCAGTAAATATCATTGTTTAGACAAACTGGTAAAAGTATTAGTTATGATTAATCAACAAAATAAAAAAGCACGAGTGGACATTTTTGAGGGCTAACGTTGTCTTGTGACTTGACAACAATTCAATCATGCACATTGTGCATGTCTTGATTTATATATTGCATCATTTTGTACGTGAATTTAAAAAAAACATCAAAATTAAAGCAATGCAGTCCACAAATGAGGTAAAATTAGATACTATGTTTTTGTTGTAACTCCCCTTACGCGGGCCGGTCAGAGTCAACCAAAGGGCCGCATGTGGCCCTGGGGCCATACAATGCCCAGGTCTGATTTAGATGAATCATCTCAGTATTGTCTACAAATTGTCCAGCATGCAGCAACTCATCATCTAACTCAGGGGTGTCAAACTCATTTTGATCTGGAGACCGCATACAGCTAATCTGATCTCAAGTGGGCCAGACACGTAAACTCATTCCAAAATTACATAACGAACAGTAAGTCCACTTTTTTCCTTTGTATTAGTGCAAAGAAGAAAGAAATTATAAACATCTTTACATTAAATTATTGTCCTTTTACACTTTTACTCAGTTTAACATTTATTTAAGACTTAAAACACATAAAAAACTCATCAGTGATTGCACGTTTTAAAACATTTAGTCAACAAACAGTTTTATAGGAAGAAATCCATTTTTCTTGAAAAATCCGACACTCTGTGTCCACTTTTCTCTTTTTTGACAAGGACATTCCACTGATGAGGGTGCCCGACTGTCCGTTCCAAGAGAAAAAGCGGGTAAAGCGAGGACTCCCTGTATGTTGAGAAACCGGGTCATAGGGGTAAAGCGATTGAACTGACTAAAACACAGCGCCCCTGGGTCCTAGAGGCACTGTGTTTGAGTAGGATCAGAGCCATCACGGCATAACTTGTGGTGTGTTTGAGCAGCACATCTCATCCCAATTGCTCCCCGGCGCGCTTTCTATAGCTGCCCACTGCCCCACCTGGTGGTGATTGGGTTAAATGCAGAGTCAAATTTCGTCTTGTATGGAAACATACACAGATGACAAAAATGTGACATTATTATTATTATTATTATTATATAGAGAGAGAGTTGCAACACTTCCATAGAGTCCCATTGTAAGAATGGAATGCTGAAGTCACGTGGGTCATGGAGGGGGGCGATTCGTTCCAAACTGTGACGTCCCGCCAGTAGCCGCTCAAACTGACTGACAGTGATGAGCGGAAGTCACGTGGGTCATGGAAGGGGGCGATTCGTTCCAAACTGTTAACGTCCTGCCAGTAGCCGCTCAAACTGACTGACATTAATGAGCTGTTTGGAACGATTGAGAGCTACATGAACCACGTGACCACCTGTCGGCGAGTTCAAAGTGTGTCGCAACTCTCTCTCTATATGGCTCTGAGTAGGACAACAAATGAACTGACTAAACCACAACACCTCTAGTGGACAACATAGAAACTGCAGATTTTTAAGAAAATCAAAGTCAAAGTCAACTTTATTGTCAGATCTGCAATATGTACTGTACAGAACATACACAGGACCGAAATTGCGTTTCTCTCAGTCCCTCGGTGCAACAGTAAACATCTAAACATTGAAACACTGAAACATATAATAATTGACATAAGCATAAAATAGTAAAACTAACACTGTCCTGAGTTTTTTGCATAGTGGTATAAGAGTATGAAAATTTACACCAACTCTAAAACTAAAACATTAAACATTTAATGAACATAATACTGTCCTGAGTTTTTGCATACTAGTATAAAAAAAGAGTATAAAAAGTATAACTAAAATAAACTACAGCTTTCTTCCTGAAGTCCACAACAGCAGCCACAAATAAAATGACGTTTATTTAAAAAATATATATAATTCAGATTTATCCTCGGGCCGACTAAACCCCCTGGCGGGCCGGATCCGGCCCGCGGGCCGTATGTTTGACAACCCCTGATCTAACTGGTAAAAACTGCTCCCAACAAACTCAATAAGGATTAAATACATGCTGACCTCTGCTAAAACACACACTCCGCCTATACTGCTGTACTGTAAATAGTCTGCCTTTCTCTATATTCCAATACATACTGAACTTTTTTATTGATATTGTTTCTCTTCTTTATATATTGTTTTTAACATTTAGGAACTTTTGTGTGAATCTTTTTATCTGTTGCTGTAGTTGCTGCTGTTACACTTGAATTTCCCATCCGTGGGACAATAAAGGCTGTTTCTATTCTATTCTAAAAAGGAGCAAGAACACGTAACCTCTGTGTTGGCAACTTCTCCATGGCTTCCTGACAGTTTTTAATTGATTTTAAAATTGTGCCATTTATTTATAAGTTTTTACATTTGGGGTGTGGCACAGTAGCTCAGCTGGTAGAGCTGTTGCCTCTCATCGAGAAGGTCACCGGATCAAATCCTGCCTGGGGGCCTTTCTGGGTGGAGTTTGCATGTTCTCTCTGTGCATGTGTGGGTTTTCTCCGGGTACTCCAGTTTTCCTCCACAGACTAAAAACATGCATGTTAGGCTGATTGGGAACTCTAAATTGACCCTAGGTGTGAGTGAGAGAGTGAATGGTTGTTTGTCTCGTTCTGTGTCCCTGTGATGAACTGGAGACCTGTCCAGGGTGTCCCCCCCGCCTCTCACACAGTAGCCGTGTTTCCATCAAGGTTTCTAGGTGCGCATTTTGAAGTATCGCAGCAGAAAAGCTTAATGGAAACGGCAAAATACGAAGTTACTTCCTGAAATTCGCCAAAAAGTTTATACGCTCGCTTGAGGTGGTTTTTGGGAGCTGCGAAACCGAGCAGCTGCGCAAAACGACAGATGGAAACACATTTGCCGACTCGTGCTGCCGTAGCGCACATTCACGTCACGTGACTGATCAGCTGTTTCCGCTCCGGACAACATGTAACTCGCTAAAACTAGTTGGCATGACAGAATAAATACAACTCGCCCAACAGCAGCACGTACCTGAAATATTCTCCCCATTTTGACGAGATGTGTGACCGGGTTCTGTTTTCAACTGCTACTTCCTGTTTACTCTCTGGTCTACTGTAGACATGCGCAGTGCTGACGTCTGACGTAATGACGCTGACGTCTGACGTAATGACGCTGTGCGCGGCTTGGAAAAAGCGCTTCAAGCCAGTATATGGAAACACTTCTGCTCTGCATTAATTTGTATTTACATATTTGCGAGGTAGCTCAAAATTCGAAATGAAAATGGATGGAAACAGGGCTAGTGACTGCTGGACATGGGCACCAGTGACCCCCACAACCCGAAAAGGATAAAGTGGGCAAAGATGATGATGATGGATGGATGGTTTTGAATTTGTCTGGCCTCATCATATTTAACATCTACACACCACTCTGTGGGCGTTCTGGCGCATGGCGCTCACGTCATCAGAGCACTGTGGCTCATGGGATTTGTAGTCCTGCCGTGACTACAGCAGTTCCGGCGTCTTCTCGAGCGCAGGATGGAAAACGTGGAGTGGATTTTTACCTTCTCAAGCCTATCAAAAAACACATGGCTTCCCCTTACCTTAAAATAGAACTTTTCAATGTGCAGTCCTTGACTAATAAAGCAAGCCTCATCCAGGAGCACATTCTGGATAAGGATTTGGATATAATGTGCCTTACAGAGACTTGGCATCAGCCAAACAGTTTTTCTGCTCTCAATGAGGCATGTCCTGCTGGATATAAATATCTCCAGAGAGCACGGAGTTTAGGCCGTGGCGGTGGTCTAGCCGTCATTTTTAAAGACCATCTGGACCTTTTACCTGTGACTCTGTCTGAGTTGTCCTCCTTTGAGTGTTTGGCTTTCTCCTCCAAAACACCAAACTCAATGAAAGTGCTCCTCATTTATAGGCCCCCTAAATCTCATCCTTCCTTTTTTGCTGAAATGTCAGAGACTCTGTCAATGTTCTGTTCCACAACCACTAACTTACTCATACTCGGGGATCTCAACATTCATGTTGATACACCTACTAATCATCTAGCTGCTGAATTCCTTCAACTTTTGGACTGTATGGACTTGGAACAACATGTCAAGCTTCCAACACATTCTCGTGGCCACACCCTGGACTTAGTCATTACAAACTCTCTAACTGTGCATCATCTCTCTGCATATGACATGGGTGTATCCGATCACAAAGTCATCTATATGGAGCTTCCTTTCCTGAACAGTACCATCAAACCAAAGCGACAGATTTCTTTTAGAAATCTGAAAAACATCAACCCTGAACTTCTAGCAGCTGATCTTAAGGTCCTCGTTCCTGTCTCCATTCCAGCTTCCCTCAATGCAGTGGACTTCTACAACATCAGCCTCTCCAGCATCTTAGACCAACATGCTCCTGTCAGAGAGAGGACAGTTGCCTTTTCACGCTCAGCTCCCTGGTTTACCCCAGAGCTGAGGAAAATGAAGACAGCTGGTCGAGTGCTTGAGAGACGCTTCTTGGCTTCTGGTCTGCTAGCTCACAAGCTAGCTTATACAGAGCATCGTAAGATGTATGCTAGGTCCCTCAAAAACTCTCGAACTTTATTTTACTCATCTATAATTTCTGATAACCCTGGTAACTCCAAAATACTTTTTTCAACCATCACTCACCTCCTTCAGCCACGTACAACCTCACTCACTGACTCCACTAATGATCTTTGTAATAAATGTATCTCCTTTTTCCAAAACAAGATCCAAAAAATCAGATCAGCCATCACCTCTTCACCCCCTGCCCTTTCTCCGGCTGCAAATGTACAGCCTGAGATCCCTCCTCCCTTCAGCTTAGGGCTGTGCAATATGACGATATATATCGTGGGGACGATAGAAACGTGTCTATCGTGCTACTTTCCTTCTATCGTCTCTATCGTGATAAATAAGAATAAAAAAATAACTGTCGCAAATAAGCTTCATATTGTGGTTTTGCGAGATGACGGCGCGGCTTTATGTTTGACGCACGCGCGGGTTTGCGACACATGCTTTACGTGGTTAAACTCGAGAGCAACAGAGACGCAGGCGCATGAAGCCGGTGTCTCAACCATAGATCTCAACAAGGAGAAAACAGCTGCACAGGCAGCCCAAGAAGAATAACTTTTACCAAAAAGAGGGGGAAGCTCACCTTGTTAGCTTCCATTATTTCGCTCCGCTGAAACTCGGAGACAAAATGGGTCCAGAGGACACGAACCCAGAGTCCAACCGAGTCCGAACTCGGGTCCAGTTAACCAATACAAAACAGACCAGAGACACAACAGAACCGCAATCAAACGCAACGTTTTCTCTTTTCTGTTTCTTGCTTTGTTTACTCAAACTTCAGAGCGGATTTCTTCTTCGTGAGTTTCATTAGCAGCTGTTGTTTTACCGCCACCTGCAGGAAAAATTTGGACCAAAGTAGAAAAGGAGTTGTTTGTTTGTTTGTTAGTTTATTCATTTTATAAAATGAAATACAACAATTAACGTATTCATAATAGAAAAAAAATAATAAAATGAAAGGTAGCAGATGAAGAATAAATCTTATTAAATCTGCTCCTTATTCATCTAATAACAGTTCAAACAATATTTTCTATAATAACAAAATAAGTAAATAACTCAGTCAATTTTCAATTCACATATATCACACATTAAATTAGATTCATTTATATTTTTTTAGCAATTCATTTTTTACCAGTTTCTTAAATACAAGGAATGATTTGGCTTCCTTAACATTTGTCATTAAGTCATTCCATAATCGTACTCCTTGAATTAAGGTAGATCTTAGGTAGATCTAGTTTCTACTTTGGTCCAAATTTCCTTGTTCTTTTTGTTCACATTCTTATAAATGTAACTATCTGTAGTAAAATAATAAAATAAAAAAACTTTGGTCCAAATTTTTGCTGTACACACACACACACACACACATCGTGTTGTATATATCGTGATATATATCGTTATCGTGATACAAAAAAGTCCATATCATGATATATGATTTTTTCCATATCGCCCAGCCCTATTTCGGCTTGTTCCCTGAGGTCTGTGTGAAGGAAGTTGAAGCCACTGTCAGGGCCATGAAACCCTGCACAGTGTTCTTGACCCCTTCCCAACAGTCCTGGTCAAGGCCAACATTGCCTCTCTCAGTTCACTTATCACAACCATAGTTAATCAGTCTCTCCAATCTGGTCATATTTCCCCTGTCTTGAAGTCATCTATAATTAAACCTCTTCTTAAAAAACCTACCCTCGATCCTCATGACCTGGCAAATTACAGACCCATTTCCAACCTTCCCTTCCTCGCTAAAGTTTTGGAGAAATTAGTCTCGGTTTATCTACAAGAACATCTACATGACAATAATATACTGGATAAATTTCAATCAGGTTTTCGAACAGCACATAGCACTGAAACAGCTCTTGTCCGGGTCACAAATGACCTGTTGGTCACTGCAGACCGTGGTTCCTCCTCTCTCCTTATTCTCCTTGATCTTTCGGCAGCCTTTGATACGGTTGATCATTACATTCTGCTCCAACGCTTACAGCAGTTTGCAGGACTTACTGGCACTGCCCTGGAGTGGTTCCGATCATACCTGACAGACAGAACAGAGTTTGTCTCCATTGGGCGTGCCAAGTCATTGAGCCATCCTGTTTCTTGTGGTGTGCCCCAGGGATCAGTTCTGGGACCCCTCCTTTTTAACCTATACATGGTACCACTTGGGTGTATTATCAGCAGCTATGGGGTCTCATTCCATTGCTATGCTGATGATACTCAGCTGTATCTTAAACTGGGTAGCAATGTGTCTGAGACCCCATCTACATCATCTTCTTCAGCTTCTCCATTTTCTCCACTTTCTTCTCTTTCCACACTCACAGCGTGTCTGGAGGAGATAAAGGCATGGATGCGGCAAAATTTCCTTCACCTTAACAGTTCAAAAACAGAAGCAATTCAAATTGGTACATCACATCAAATTCAACAACAAAAAATCCTCAGTATCACTTTTTCTGGCCAGAACATCTCTCTTTCCAATACAGTCACCAATCTTGGTGTTATTTTTGATCCACAACTCACCTTTGAAAGCCATATAAAGCATATCTGTAAAACTTCTTTTTTTCATCTTCGAAATATTGCAAAGCTTCGGTCTACACTGTCCTTCACTGATGCAGAAAAGCTCGTCCATGCCTTTGTCTCCTCCAGACTGGATTACTGCAATGCACTTCTCTTCGGGATTCCTGGCAAGAACATACAAAAACTACAGTATGTCCAAAACAGCGCTGCCAGGGTCCTGATGAGAGTGCGTAAGTATGAACACATCACTCCTGTACTGCGTTCACTGCACTGGCTTCCTGTTTCTGCCCGGATCACTTATAAAATTTATCTGCTCACCTTCCAGTGTTTGTACGGTAATGCACCATCTTATTTAAAAGAACTTCTCACCCCTCACTGTCCTTCCCGCACTCTCCGCTCTTCCAACACCCATCTTCTTCTCACTCCCAGGTCTCGGTCTCGCACAATGGGAGACCGGGCTTTCTCCTGCGCTGCCCCTCGGCTGTGGAACGCCCTGCCCTCACATCTGAGGGCCCCACAGAACGTGACATGTTTTAAAAAAGGTCTTAAAACCTTTCTTTTTATCCAGTTTTTTAATTAATTTATTGTGCTTTTTTTTTTATTGCACCCAGTTTTTATTTGAGTATTTTATCTGCATTTTGTGATTTTTTTGATGCAATCATCTGTGAGTCACTGTCCTCTTGATTGTTCCTCCACTTGCATTTATGGTTGATTTTAATCTTGCTTTTATTTAATGTTCATTGTAGCACTTTGAGATTTGTTTAATGTAAAGTGCGTTATAAATAAAAGTTATTATTATTATCACTCAGGTAAACCAGACAATTTCTCGTAGAGGTCCAAAGGTCCAGAATGAAATGAAATACAAGGCATACTGTGGGTGACTGAGCTTTTGCACTTTCTACCTCAAATTGATGGAACAGTTTATCTTGAAATGTACACAAATCCATTTGATATTTTCTTTCTTTTTCCTCATTTTTTGATGTTGCATCAATCTAAAGTCATCAATATTTTTATTTACTCTTTAAATATTTGTGCTGATTGGACCTAAAAATCTATTACCAGTCAGCCTCGGAAAATATTTGAAAATCAAACGTGAGTAAAAAATATCAAATTTTGTGCTAATTCATTGTAATAAAAACTGTTCACCCAGACATTTCTAAGATGTGACATTTTATCATCTAACAAGTAACTGATTCAAATAAAGTACTGATTTTTTTTTCTCAGTACAGTATTTGTCCAGTCCAGCACAATATGATCCGACCGTGCTGATTTGAAGACTTTTGATAGAACGGCGTTGCTGCTTCTCTTCGGCTGCTGCCTCCTCCTCCTCCTCCTCCTCAGCTGGTCCCCCACACCACAATCTCCCTGAACCTGGGTGGGGGAGACGTGGGTTTTTGGAGGGAGGCTGAGGAATGTGGGTGAGAGCTGCTAAGTGAAAGCTGTGCTGTCATCAGACAATTCACACAGCCTCTGTGGGTGTGAGTTTCGGGCCAACACCAAGCAGAACCTTTTCACAAGTCGAAGAAAGAGGCTCACGCAAATAAAGAGACGACGGGAGCGAAGCTTCTGTGATATCAGTATAATGACATCATCAATGTTTCACATCTTTTAGGCCTAAACAGCCTGTTGATTTAAATGTTGTCTTTTGCACCAGAGCATAAACGAGAGGTGGAACATCTCTAAACTGTTTTGTTCTCATATTTTCATGATTTTGGCGTTTTAGGTGCACACGTTTTAGTTCTCCGTCTATTAGCCATCTTCTCTGCAGGGGCCTTTCCCTCATTGGCAGAGTTTGGTGTTGGTTCAGGTTGGTTTAGGGTGGAGCCAAAACCAAACATGAGTCTCTCGTTGTCCATAAACAGACACACGTAATCTGTTTCAATCTGTTAAACCAAACAGGTTTGTGATCATCAACTGTCTGTTTTTTTATTTTGAGACAAAGACAGTTTATCGTTCTGTTTTTTCTACTTAATGATCATTCTTTCTCGCCTGCCATCAAGTCAAATGGAGATAGTTTTTTTCACCTGTCTTGGGTGCTATGTCCATTAGTGAGCACAAAAATGGCTTTACCTGAGTTAAATGTACAGATACTGAGCTGTCATTTGGTGTTAGTAGTTGAGTCTTTCACAACACCTTGCATTATATCTCGTGTAACATCATGCCTGAGCTTTAACCAAAACGGCTATACCTCTCAGCAAAACTTAAAACTCAAACACATTTAGGCTGGCCTTTAATAACTTACATTGTGCTCAAATTTGTAATAAAACCTGTATTAAAGTGAAAGTCAAGAAAACTAAAATTTAAAGCCAAAAGGATTTAAAGAGCGAGGAGCAGCAGCAACAAGGATGAATGTCTTGGCTTTGTCTCCTCCCTGACTCTGTGATCCTCCCTTAATGTAGAAATATTGATTGTACCTGCAGTGAATAATGGCATTCTGATGCACTACATTTGTTTTTGTCTCCTTGGAAACAGTCGAACATCTCATTTGTCCAGTTTGCTGTCTTTTAAAGAACGCTGTCTGAAAAGGGTCCTGATGGCCTTAAAAGTCGATGTTTATAGACTCACTGTCAGGACCACGGACGTCCTGCTAAAGTTAACGGCTGCTGTGTGAAATTCATCATACAGGATAAGAGAAATTATAAATATGTCTTTAGGAATGCTCCATTCACTCGCTGTTGTTCCAACCAGCTTGCACGGCTTAGTGATTTTAACACCAGAAAGTTAGATTTTAGATTTGAACCGTGTCTATAAAGCATTGTCAGTAGTGAGAAACATCTGGACCTCAGCTATAGGCGACTCTGAGCATCAGGTTTGTTAAGAAGTAGACCCAGAAATGAGGACAAACATGAAGGGGCTTGAAACAAGACTTAAAGCTTTATTAAGAAAAGGAAATCAAAAGGCAGGTGGAGCAGGAAGAAAAAAACTACTGTATAGACGGATATGCTGGTCATAAAATTAGACCATCATGAAAAAGTTTATTTATTTCAGTAATTCCATTCAAACAGTAAAACTTGTACAGTATAATTCATTCACTACACACAGACTGATATATTTCAAATGTTTATTTCTTTCAGTGTTGATGACTATAATGAAAACCCCAAATTCAGTATCTCAGAAAATTGGAATATTACTTTGTACTTAAGACCAAAAAAAAAAAAAAGGAATTTTTAGAAATGTTGGTCAAATAAAAAGTATGAACATGAAAAGTATGTGCATGTACAGCACTCAGTACTTAGTTGGGGCTCCTTTTATCTGGATTACTGCAGCAATGCATCGTGGCATGGAGTCAATCAGTCTGTGGCACTGCTCAGGTGTTATGAGTCCAGGTTACTCTGATAGTGGCCTTCAGCTCTTCTGAATTGTTGGGTCTGGTGTATCACATCTTCCTCTTCACAATACCTCATAGATTTTCTGTGAGGTTAAGGTCAGGTGAGTTTGCTGGCCAATTAAGAACAGTGATACCATGGTCCTTAAACCAGGTACTGGTAGCTTTGGCACTGTGTGCAGGTGCCAAGTCCTGTTGGAAAATGAAATCTGCATCTCCATAAAGTTGCTCAGCAGCAGGAAGCATGAGGTGCTCTAAAACTTCTTGGTATATGGCTGCGTTGACCTTGGACCTCAGAAACACTGTGGACCAACACCAGCAGATGACATGGCACCCCAAACCATCACTGACTGGAAACTTGACACTGGACCTCAAGCAATGTGGATTCTGTGCCTCTCCTCTCTTCCTCCAGACTCTGGGACCTTGATTTCCAAAGGAAATGCAAAATTTAATTTCATCAGAGAACATAACTTTGGACCACTCAGCAGCAGTCCCAGGTGAGATGCTTCTGACGCTGTCTCTTGTACAAGAGTGGCTTGACACAAGGAATGTGACAGCTGAAACCCTTGTCTTGCATACGTCTGTGCGTGGTGGTTCTTGAAGCACTGACTCCAGCTGCAGTCCACTCTTTGTGAATCTCCCACACATTTTGGAATGGGTTTTGTTTCACCATCCTCTCCAGGGTGCGGTTATCCTTATTACTTGTACACTTTATTTCTACCACATCTTTTCCTTCCCTTCACCTCTCTATTGATGTGCTTGGACACAAAGCTCTGTGAACAGCCAGACTCTTTAGCAATGGACCTTACCAAGCTCCGCCCACAGGGCCGCGTTTCATTGGCTAATGCCCATAACACGTCACAGCGCAGCTTCCACGTGCGTGCCGGTCTCACAAAACAAACGCTACGGTAGCGTTTGTGAGACCGGCACCACATGCTACTTACATTGCTAGCTAGCATACGTGCAGAATTTTTTTGCGTCAGGGCTGGAAAAATGGTCCTCCACCGTCAGTGGGGTATCTGTACAGGAGATGTCAGGTACCCTGACCGTATTTGTGGAAGTAAAATTCACCGTTTCCCTATATGTGAAACTGAATGCCTTGCTTGGATCAAAGCTTGTGCACGACCACAAAACTGAACAATTATTTCTTTCACCAGCAGAGAAGGGTTGACCTGCTTTTGAAACCTGCTAGTTAACAACACGCGGTCACGATGAGAGAAAGCCACAGTTCACTGAACGTCCTGGAAGTTGGGAAGAAACAGCTCTGCTAACTCCACATGAGCTAGCTAACACAACGAGCTCTACTGTCGATTTCACCTAAAACTGCACAAAATCGTGACACGAAGGCTGGATTTTAACTAACACACCGGACGGCTGAGCTCGTTAGCCCTCACAAAAGTCGCTGTCGGCGTGTTTAGCAGCTAAAGCAGCAACGGCTAACCAACCACTTAAGGAATGAATGGAGATTACAGTTAGCATTAGCTTTGCGACCAAGGCACACTCAAAGTTTTGCCAACAACAGAAATCACTGATTTCAAAAGTAACCCTCAAAACCATGAATGCCTGACTTACCCAGCCTTGCAGGACAATAGGCATCAGTGATCCTGTCCACAGCTGTAATAATGCTGAGGGTTTGAGCTGCTGTTTTCCTCATCAGACGGTAGCATTAGCTGTGACGCGCACGCTGTTGGAAGCATCGCGTGGCTCAAACAACTTGATAACGTCCAAAAAAAAAAACATGAACTTGTTGGTTCCCCTGTCCATTGTCATGGCTGATATTTTGTTGGAATCTGGCAGAAATGATACACTATTCGACTCAGAAATACCCTGCAGAGTCAGTCGACGCCATGTTTCCATTGAAACTAATGCTGCGCTTGGGAGACATGGAGACCGGTCGGAGCTTAGGGGGCGTTTCTGGGCGGAGCTTGGTAAGGTCCATGACCTTTTATGTCTTGCCCTCATTGTGCACGGTGTCAATGGTTGTCTTTTGGACAACTGTCAAGTCAGCAGTCTTCTCCATGATTGTGTAGCCTACTGAGAGACCATTTAAAAGCCTTTGCAAGTATTTTGAGTTAATTAGCTGATTAGAATGTGGCACCAGGTGTCTTCAATATTGAACCTTTTCACAATATTCTAATTTTCTGAGATACTGAATTTGGGGTTTTCATTAGTTGTCAGTTATAATCATCAACACTGAAAGAAAGAAACATTTGAAATATATCAGTCTGTGTGTAATGAATGAATATAATATACAAGTTTTACGGTTTGAATGGAATTACTGAAATAAACTTTTAAGGAACTTTAGTTCACCATTAAATCTCTGATGAACCAGATTCTACAAAATCGTCTGTATTTAAAATGTTATATGTTTTCTAAATCATTTGATGTATTTGCACTCATTTTAATTTATTGTTCAATTTCGAAATGTGTTTTTGTTTCTTGTTCACTGATATTTATTTATATTTAGCTTTGCTTTAAAGTGTAATTCTTGTTTTGTGACTTGTACATCTGTGGGTTAGAATAAAGTTGAACTAACGGCTGTATCTCTTCTTTAAACATATTTGAGGGAAATATTCCTGAGAAATCCAATAATTTTGTGTCTTTTTATGATTTTTCAGCTGAGTTAACTATCAGATTATTTAATAGTCATTAAAGTGAAAACAGGATTTCATGATAAAGCCAGCACCATTTATTTATGCATTTATTTAATCTTCACTGATTAAAAAAAGTACAATTTTTTTTTATACATAAAATGTTTTTTAAAATAATTTCCATGCTCCGTCCTGGTCCCGTCTGCTGGGATCGGGGTTCGGCCTTCATGAGCAGGCGAGGCCGCGGTCCAGGCAACGGCCTTCTGCGAGTCAGCAGCTCGAAACTCCAGTGGGGAGATCAGCGGAGCTCCATCTTGCTCGCTCTGAATTTTGTCGTTGGTCACCAAGCACAACAAAAAATAACCGCCTGCACTTCAGCATTAGACCACAGTGTTGTCATTATCGTTTTTTAAATGTTTAAAATAGGTCCAGCCGCTGCTTCGAGAAAAATTGCAAATGGCGGATCTGTGTTTTGAAATGTTTCTGAAAGATCCAGTGACTCCGCATCCTGGCCAATCAGTGACCGACAGTGTTCTGACGTCATGTTTAGGCGCCGGCTTGGCTCGCTTGGTTCCACCAGAGAAGCAGGGACCAAACAAGGGTCCGGTTCCATGAAAAAATGACAGTGGAAAAGCGCTTAAAATCGCACTGAACCGAGCTGAACCGGGTTGAAGAGGAGCGGTGGAAAAGGGGCTATGGTCTGTCTCACAGCACCGACTCATCAAGCTTGACAGCAACATAACTTTGATTGACAACTAATTGCTAAACAGTCTTTGAATGTAAGAAGAGGGTGGGGCATTTATGAATTTGACTGAATATACTGGTAAATGTGAGTTCGTCTGCCCAGTGACAAATCAAATCCACCCTTCGACGAGCTACCTGAAAATTAGCTTTTTTTACATTAGCTTTTAGCTCAGAACAAAACTTTTTCTCCAAACGGTCATTCAGTCCTCAATTTGGAAAAAATCAGACGATTCAGAACTTCACAGAAAAACATATAAAATGCAGTTTAGAGACATTAAAACACATTTTAGAGGAGAAAGTGACTCATGTCTGTAGTTGTCTGTGTGTGGTTCTGCTCTCCACCTCTGGTTGTTTATGGCCTCACAGCCTTACAGAAAGAGCTGCTTATTGATTCAGCAGCTCATCCATACAAACTCCCATGTTGATCATTTATCAATGAAAACAGCATATTCTCTCTGGGCTCTTCTTTGTGACAACACACACTTTAATCTGTGCTGCAGAATAGCCAGTTTTCCTGTCTGCTTCCCCCGTGCTGCATGGTCCAGAGCGGCGCTTACATAATGCCATTTTGATATCCAGGGATTAGGTGGAGGGCCTCTCCATGCACTGGTCAGCTGGCTGCTTCCAGCATGTCACCTTTGGGGAAATGAAAACCTGTTTTCTGTCAGAAAAACAACATACTCCTGATTTGTTCCCATCCGTATAAGAAGCTGAACGCAGTCGTTTAGCTGTGTTCAGAGCCATATATATAGAGAGTTCCGACACGCTTTGATCTCGCCGACAGGCGGTCAATCGTTCCAAACTACGGCTATGGAAACCTTGTGGAGCTGCGCCCTCTGGCGGCGACGGAGCGCTACTGCAGGCAGCTTCAGACTGTAACCAGAGCCATGGAACAAATCATAGAACAAATCGCCCCCTCCATGACCCACGTGACTTCCGTATTCCATTCTTACAATGGAACTCTATGGAATAATAATAATAATAATTTGTCACATTTGTCATCTGTGTATGTTCCCATACTTGACAGACGAAATTGGTCTTCTGCATTTAACCCAACCACCACCAGGTGGTGCAGTGAGCAGCGTAGTCGCGCCCGGGGAGCTGGGAAAATAGATGTGCACTCATAGACACCCCAAGATGGTGTGCCGTGGCCGAAGTGTCGCAACTCTCACTTTATATGGCTCTGGCAGTGTTGTATTACAAAGGAAGGACCTTAACGTGGATAAACGAAAGCAGCAAGGTGAGGGGGATGCTTCAAAATAAAGGAGTGCGTTAAGTTAAAAGGAAGTGAGCAAGTAGCAGTTGCCAAGCAGATCTCCTGAATAGACGGAGAGCGGCTGCGTAAAGACTGTGTACAGTGTACTCTGTAAACCATCTATGACCTCTCAAAAAAAACAAGCAAATACTCTGAGACTGTAGCTGTGTTTCCATCCATTTTCATTTCGATTTTTGAGCTAATTTTTGAAATCTCGCAAATATGTAAATACAAATTAATGCGAAGCAGAAGTGTTTCCATCTGCTGGCTTGAAGCGCATCTACCAAGCCACGCACAGCGTCATTACGTCAGACGTCAGCGTCATTACGTCAGACGTCAGCACTGCGCATGTCCAGCGCATGTCTACAGTAAACAGGAAGTAGCAGTTGAAAACAGAACCTGGCCACACATCTCGTCAAAATGGAGAGAATATTTCAGGTACGTGTTGCTATCGGTCGAGTTGTATTTATTCTGTCATACAAACTAGTTTTAGCGATGTTACATGTTGTCCGGAGCGGAAACAGCTGATCAGTCACGTGACGTGAATGTTCGCTTCGGCAGCACGAGTCGGCAAATGTGTTTCCATCTGTCGCTGTGCGCATCTGCTCATTTTCGAACATCCCAAAAACCACCTCAAGCGAGCGTATAAACTTTTTGGCGAACTTGAGAAAGTAAATACGGATTTTGCCGTTTCCATTAAGCTTTTCTGCTGCGATACTTCAAAATGCGCACCTAGAAACCTTGATGGAAACACGGCTAGTGAGAGGCCATGATACCAGCGAAGAGCAAATCAATACAGGTAGATGCTTCCAGGTGGTTGCATATAAATAAATAAAAACCCTCTGTCACGAATGGGTTTTTGGATTCAAAGACAGCCAGACACAGGAGTGCAAAAAACAAGAACAGTTTTTATTATATTTGCTGCTGGTTGCTGGAGTCAGGGTCCAAGGTGAGAGTCCAAACTTCTCAGTCTGTGTGTGGCAGGTGGAATCCAGAGGGAAAGTCAAAAGCAGTCAGGGTCGTTTCCATGGTCAGAAGTGCAGATAAATCCAAATGGGGCAAGGCAAGGCGAGGAGTCAAAAAACAGGCAGAGGTTCGTGGTCAAAGCAAGGATTCAAGGCATGAACAAGATTCTATGATTAAAGGCTTCACTATCAGGGACTGTGGAAGGTATAATAATTCAGCACTGGTGGAGAGTGAGAATGCAGCTTTTAAAGGGTGCAGAGCAGGTGAACTAGATGGCTGAACAGGTGAGTGGAATCATTGCTGATTGCTGGGAGGCGTGGCATGGAGTGCAGGCTTGAGCTGGAGGATGGGTGATAGGCATTACAAAGCAGGGGAAGATAAACTATGACAAAAGGGGCTGAAAACAATAACAGGAGGGAGTGAGTGTGAAGGCAGGGCCAATGGGAGGTGGGTCAGCGGGGCCGCTGATCGTGACATAGCCCCCCCTTTAAGGTCCGGCATCCTGACGGACCAGAAGGGCTGTCCAGAGTCGTTCCAGTTCTCCGGTGGGCGACCATGAGGTCCTCCGGCAAGTCGCAATGCAAAGGACGAAAGGCCGGGTGACCCTCCAATACATAGCAATGGGGCCAGATCAGCAGCAGGTAATGCAGGTGTGGAGGTCTGTGGGGCCACCGCAGCAGCAGCCGACGTGGAGGTCTGTGGGGCCACCGCAGCAGCAGCCGACGTGGAGGTCTGTGGGGCCACCGCAGCAGCAGCCGACGTGGAGGTCAGTGGGGCCACCGCAGCAGCAGCCGACGTGGAGGTCAGTGGGGCCACTGCAGCAGCTTCAGCAGGCTTGGTGGTCAGGGCAGCAGCTTCAGCAGGCTTGGTGGTCAGGGCTGCAGCAGGCTTGGTGGTCAGGGCTGCAGCAGGCTTGGTGGTCAGGGCTGCAGCAGGCTTGGTGGTCAGGGCTGCAGCAGGCTTGAAAATCATGGAGTTTGCAGCTGAGGCTGGACCTGCTTCAGGCAAAGAGCGAGGAAAAGTCTCTGGGGTGGGTATAGAAAACTTGGCCCAGAGCATGGTTTTTATTAGCTGCATCTGAAGGTCCAGCTTAGTCAAGGAGCCCTCAAGCCCAGAAAGCCACTCCTGTTCTGACTTTGAATCCATTTTGGCTGAATTATTCTGTCACGAATGGGTTTTTGGATTCAAAGACAGCCAGACACAGGAGTGCAAAAAACAAGAACAGTTTTTATTATATTTGCTGCTGGTTGCTGGAGTCAGGGTCCAAGGTGAGAGTCCAAACTTCTCAGTCTGTGTGTGGCAGGTGGAATCCAGAGGGAAAGTCAAAAGCAGTCAGGGTCGTTTCCATGGTCAGAAGTGCAGATAAATCCAAATGGGGCAAGGCAAGGCGAGGAGTCAAAAAACAGGCAGAGGTTCGTGGTCAAAGCAAGGATTCAAGGCATGAACAAGATTCTATGATTAAAGGCTTCACTATCAGGGACTGTGGAAGGTATAATAATTCAGCACTGGTGGAGAGTGAGAATGCAGCTTTTAAAGGGTGCAGAGCAGGTGAACTAGATGGCTGAACAGGTGAGTGGAATCATTGCTGATTGCTGGGAGGCGTGGCATGGAGTGCAGGCTTGAGCTGGAGGATGGGTGATAGGCATTACAAAGCAGGGGAAGATAAACTATGACAAAAGGGGCTGAAAACAATAACAGGAGGGAGTGAGTGTGAAGGCAGGGCCAATGGGAGGTGGGTCAGCGGGGCCGCTGATCGTGACACCCTCGTGTACTTTGAAGCTGTGTCCCAATCCGACGGCTGCATACTACCAAGGACCCGGCCTACCCGGTACAGGGAGGCCGGGTCCTTCAAAGACCAGGTAGACCGGAAGTTCACGGCTGTGAATTTCTTTTGAATTGGGACAGGTCTAGCCTTCACGGTTACGTCGGAGTACGTCATGTTGCCTAGCAACCGTGACGGCGCTCAGCCCAGAGGAAGAAAGGAGCTTGAAATGCTGTTGTTTTTACGGCTTTTTTTAATTCTAGAGGAAATACAGAACTTTATTGCTGCTGGTGGCATGTTTTATATATTCTGCTGACAGATATATCCAACTTACTTTTTTTTTTTGGCTATAAACGGTAGTTTCATGGATAATTTCATTGTCAGTATTAACTTTGTTAACTTGTGCATAATAAATAAATCAAAAATCTATCTTATTTACTAATAATTTAATAAAACAATATACTAGAATAATATTTATAACTTATTTAAAATTTTAAATACTGTAACTTATTTGAAATTTAGAATACAGCATAACATTTCCCAATATTTTATTGTATAAAATCCATTAGTACATAGGCCTAAAGGGGTTGTAAAAAAAAAGTTAAAAACAGGGTCTTTCATCTATTTTATTAATAAAATAGCACTCAAGTGTTTTCATTGAGCATCAGTAGATTAAACCTCATTATTATGATAATACTTTAATATTTAATAAATAAATATAATACTTTAATATTTAATTTAAAAAAATGTATTTCTCTCTTTTGTTTTCTATTGTTTAAGGAAATTCTACCATTGCTGTTCATCGTTCTTTAGTTTTAGCAGGTCGCTTTCGTAAATGAGCCATGAGGCTCAATAAGATTTACCTGACTAAATAAAGGTTGAATGAATGAAAAAAATACTTTAATATCTTATAAAAAATAAATCTTAAACTAAATGTTTTGTTGTTCTCTACATGTCCTGAACCAGACCCTTGTACTGTAGGATTAATCTGAATATCCCAGTCCTGGACCGTTACTTTAACCAAGACGATCCTAGACTGGACTTGTGATGATGCAGGGAGTCTCTGGAGGTGTTGCTTCATCTCCTGGACCTGGATTCATGACATGGTTGGGGGCGACAACTGTTTTCTGGCTGGCAGGTGCATCTTGCAGGTGGTCTCAGTCAGGAGTGTTTGGGACGCCTCGTTCTGCTGTCCATCATGGTGTCATCCACCTGCCTAAAAACCCAGAGGACCTGCAGGTGGTGTCCTGTGGGTTTGCAGAGCTGGCAGCCACAGAAACTTTTGTTGTTTTTTAATTAACTTACTGTTAATAAAATGAATTATAGACAACTAGTTTTTGTAATCAATTTATTTTTTCAAAATTAGAACAAAACAAAGACCAACACATTTTTCAAACTCATAAATATACCGGTAATTTATTTACCGGTATTTGCATTTTTTTCTAGAATACTAAATAATCTTTCCATCATCTCCCTACTTTCATTCAACCTTCTCTCTTCTGCCTCCCTCTGCAGCTTCATATCTTCTCTGATTAAGTCCATTAACTCATCCTCTCTGTTGTTCTTCCTCTTTCTTCCTCGTCTCTGTTCCATTCTTTCCTCCTCCTCAGCCCTGTTGTCCTGGTCACCCACTGCTGTGTTTGGACCTGGATTGTCCTCACGGATGGAGGAAATTAGGACAGGAGGTGCAATGCAAGGTCTCTGTCCTAACGCCTCATCCATGAGGACAAACCAGGGCCACGACGCAGCAGTGGGCTTCCCACTCACTCCTTCCCCTGACCCTGGATATTTGCAGTCCTGAACAGAGGAAATAAGATATCACAGTTGGCAAAAAGAGCAACAAACTTCTTTTTTTTAAAGTTTACATGTATATACGTACCGGATTCCAAAAAAGTTGGGACACTAAACAAATTGTGAATAAAAACTAAATTTAATGATGTGGGGATGGCAAATGTCAATATTTTATTCATAACAGAACATAGATGACAGATCAAAAGTTTAATCTAAGTAAATGTAACATTTTAAAGGAAAAATATGTTGATTCAAAATTTTCACAGTGTCAACAAACCCCCCAAAAGTTGGGACAAGTAGCAATAAGTGGCTGGAACGCCAATCAACGCTCCGTTCAGAAGCCTGCCTCACTGATGGTATGGGGTTGCATGAGCGCTTGTGGCATGGGCAGCTTGCATGTCTGGAAAGGCACCATTAATGCAGAGAACTATGTTCAGGACTTGTCCCAACTTTTTTGGGATTTGTTGACGCCATGACATTTTGAAACAACATATTTTTCCTTTAAAATGATACATTCTCTCAGTTTAAACTTTTGATCTGTGATTTGTGTTCTATTCTGAATAAAATATTAGATGTTGGCACCTCCACATCATTGCATTCAGTTTTTATTCACAATTTGTTTAGTGTCCCAACTTTTTTGGAATCTGGTTTGTATCAACAGAGCACGTACAAATTATGTATTGTAAAAACATGCATGTTAGGCTGATTGGTAACTCTAAATTGACCCTGGGTGTGAGTGAAACAGGTCCCTCTTGTAAATGAGTCCCCGTGGCTCAACGAGGCTAGCCTGTATAAATAAAGGTTGAATGAATATAATTAATTACACATGTACTGTACATACTTTGTATTTCTTTAAGTTGTCCCATTTCTTTTTAGCCTGCAGAGGAGTTACTTTATCCTGCAGGCCCATCTTCTCCAAAATTACCCTAATAACATCAACATAAAATGAATGAAGAGGGGAAACATGGAAATTAATGTCTTAAACCCACATTTAAAAAACTGTTTTCATAGCACAACACAAGACATTGCAGGTTATGTACCGTACAGTTTGAGGGTTAATGAAACTGTACTCTGAAGCCTAATGATGAATCTTGTACCTCCACGCCACAGCTGCAGAATTTTTAGCCCCCGTAAAAAGGTGGCTGTTATTATTCCTAAGCTTGATAAAAGCCTCGGCCTTCTCCTTGCTCCCTAAAAAACAGAAGAATAAAATTAGCTTAGCGGCGATAATACGACGGGACCCGCTGTACGAGCTGACAAAAGATGCAAAAAATGTCTACGCAAATGACAAAAGACTAACATCCGCTTTAATCATTTATGTCATAAATCATAACCGCTTTAGGCTTTTAATTTTTTTTATCCCACATTTTAACATAACTTATATTTAAAAGTGTATTCCGTCTTTATTTTAAAATAAAACACAAACATTCAAGTCAAACTCTGTTTTCAGCATTGAAAAATAATGTGATATCCAGTTTCTGTTTTAATTAAAATGTAGCTACCTCTTGGCTTCTGCCTCTCAGTTCAAAAGTGTCTAAAGCCCCTCCATCAGGCAACACACCTCTGTTGTCATCAGCTGTCAATAAAACAGGGTCTGCACGTGCACCTGAAAGAAAGAAAAAAAGAGTATCTAAATGGTAAATAATAAATTGATTTGTTAGACGTGGTGTGGTTTGCCCATAACACACTTTTTTATTACTTCAAATGTAAATTTTCTGATGTCGTATTCACCCTGTGGTCTGTAAGGATTCAAAACATAAAATTAAAAACAAATGTGGGCTATTAAATCCATGAGTAAACGAAGACCTTAGTTAAGCATTAGGCTACCGTTAGCATTAGCTTACGGCCAATTATTGTTAAACATACACGGAATATTATCAAATATATAGATTTAATTACTTACTTGGGATATGAAATAAATCTTGTTGATGGTTAGATCATCAGCTCTCAATTAAATGCGTTGATTTCCTCTTACGTTCAGAGGTCTTCACTTCCGGTTCCGCCTTAAGATCCCGTTCAATATCAACAAAATAAAAGCTTGTCTTTGGTTTGAGCAAAAACTAAAACGTTCCCTTTTTTTATTTTTTGCAATTGCCGTTTTTCTAATTTCGTTTTAAAAACGGAAAAACAAAAAAACATCCGTTTTTCGATTTTCATTTTCGTTTTAAAAACGGAAAAACGAAAAACCATCCGTTTTTCGATTTTCATTATTTATTTTGAAAACCAAAATCCAATGACCAAAAGATACACGGACCAATGTGTTCAACATAACGGTACTTCTTCCAGCTATTTAACAGTTAAAAATGGTGTACCACAAGGCTCAGTTTTAGGACCCACTCTCTTTACAATCTACATAGCTAATGTAGGTCACTGCATCCCTGATGCATCCTTACATTTCTATGCTGATGATACAGTTGTTTACTGCCGAGCTAAAACAGTTGCTAAGGCTTTCCAGTTACTGCAATCCGCTTTTGACATCATCCAGTCAGATTTGTTCCGTCTCAAACTTGTCCTAAATGCTGATAAAACAAAAGGGATGTTTTTTTTCAAATAGGAAGGCGGTTCCAGCAGATCCTCCTCTGATTTTATCTTCAAATGGTGTCCCTATTGAGTTTGTTGATTCCTATAAATATCTGGGTATCCTGATCGATTCACATCTCTCTTTTAAACTCCACGTGGAAAACCTAGTGAAGAAACTGAAAGTTAAACTGGGTTTCTTTTTCAGAAACAGATCATGTCTATCACTGAATGTTAGGAAACGCCTTGTGTCTGTGACTTTCCTTCCCTCCATTGATTACGGTGACATTCTCTACATGAATGCTCCTACAAGCACCCTGCGGATGTTGGATGTTGTCTATCATGGTGCACTAAGATTCATAACTGGTTGTGATTATCGTACCCACCACTGCACCCTGTATTCACTGGTTAACTGGACATCATTAACCTCACGCAGACTCTTCCACTGGTACATTTTCATCTTTAAATCACTTCTTGGTCTGCTGCCCTCATACATCTCCTCCTACATGTCTTTGCGTGAGTGCAGCTACAGTGTGCGCTCTCAGGACATGATTACCTGCAGTGTTCCGTCAGTGAGGACTGAACTTGGAAAAAGGGCCTTCTCCTACTCCGCTCCTGCTTCATGGAATATCTTACAAAAAGATCTGAAGCTCTCGACCTTGACTTCTCTAAATGGTTTTCAGAATCTGTTGGAATCCTGGCAAAAACCAATGCAGATTTGTTCCTGTCTTTGATTTTATACGTCTACCTTATAATGTTTTGCTAGTTTTTTGATACTTTGTTAAAAAAAAAAAAAAAAAACTTTCTTTTGTTTTTTTCTCTCTTTTGTTTTCTATTGTTTATTGTTTGTTTGTTTATTGTTTAAGGAAATTCTACCACTGCTGTTCATTGTTCTTTAGTTTTAGCAGGTCGCTTTCGTAAATGAGCCCATGAGGTTCAAAAGATTTACCTGACTAAATAAAGGTTGAATAAATGAACTCCACCCATTGTGGTCCTAATTGTCCTTTAATCTGACTTCAATGTCTTTAGCTTATCTCAGCATGGCTTATAACGCCTGGTGTGGCCATGTTGTGCCATCAGCTTTGATTTATGTCTGTAAATGCACTCATTTCTTGTAGCACCGTCCGTCAACATGATCAGAGAGGGAACAGAAATACAGATGTAGTTTTGAGTTTTGCTGGGTGGGTCATCCAGTAACGTAGCTCGACTGGCCAGTCAGCTGCTACTGTCTGCTTACGTCAAAATCGTCACTTCTGAGGAGTTGACATGGAATCCCAAACAAGGTGGTTCCATAAACTGGGCTTAGTGGGAGTTGGTACAGGCAGTGCAGGCCCTAGACTGGTGCGTTGTGTTGCGGTACCGATGAGAGTTGAGATATTGGCAAAGTGCCATAAGGTGCTCAGTGTCCAGCCCCCCTTTACAGTACCACTGAAATAAACTAATTGAAAGGCATTCATAGACTACTGACCATTTCACTGAGATTTATTGATAATAACAAACTATTGTTTGCTACATTTCCTGTACACATGCTAAAATGCGAGCCAAAACACATAATACTGTACACCTTTGTAGATCGTTGAAATTATGACATTTTACTGACAGAGAATTCTGTCAATAAATAAATAAATAAATAATAAAAAATTGTCATGATCAGCGTGACAAAAATGCTTTAAAAATATGTCTCAAAAACCGTCGTCGAAAGAAAATGGTACTGAACTTACCCTCATTCAATTTGGCATTCAAAACTAAGCAACTTTAGCAAATGCAAAAATGACTCAAACTTAGCCAAATGGAAATTAAATTTGGTTTAATATTAACAGAGACTCATCCCCAACACATCCTTTAGGCACTAAACATTGTTTAATATTTTTACTAAATATTTTTTCCATCAACCATTGCTGTTAGCCCTGTCTGTTAGTGAAATATCTCATGAACTGGTACCACGTGATATTACTACCACATCAACATGAATCTAAAGTGTAGATGGAAACTCATGTTTATGTCTGCATTTTGTAAGAACATGTATTTCTTGACATAGGAGGGACACAGATGGATCCATGATAAATCTTACGGTATTTCTTATCCTTAAGGCAATCCTTGTCATTGGTACATTGTAGTACTGGCAGGAGAGTATTGAAGACTTGGGCAAATCTCTGTATGTAGAGAAGTGATGATTTAACATTAAGTCAGAGTCAGAGAGTCAGAGAGTCTTTATTGTCATTTGCACCGCATGTGGTACATGTGATGAAAACGAGATTATGTACACGGGGTCCCAGTTACATCCAACAACAAATGCAAGAGAAAAACAGTAATAACATCTAGAATTAACTAAGAAAAACATCAACTAGTAATACACTAAGCTTAATATAGTGGGAATAAACAGCAGCACGAACATGAGTTTGTATGAGCAGATGGTCACAGATGAACACAGATGAACACAGCAACAAGAAAACAGATCAGCATCAGCACAATGTGATATTTTGCAGTGTTTATTTTTTTATTTTATTTTTATTTATTCATGAGTCTAACAGCCTCAGGGTAGAAGCTGTTCCTCAGTCTAGTGGTTCTACATTTGATGCTCCTCAACCTCCGTCCTGAGGGGAGTGGGGCAAAGAGTGAGTGTGCTGGGTGAGTGAGGTCTTTCATGATGCAGGTGGCTCTTTTCCTGCATCTGGAGGTGTAAATGTCTGTGATGGTGGGGAGACTGACTCCAACAGACTTCTGTGCAGCCTTCACCACTCTCTGTAGAGCTTTCCTCTCTTCAACTGTGCAGCCTCCATGCCACACGTTGATGCTGGAGCACAGGACGCTCTCCACTGCACACCTGTAGAACGAGGTGAGAACTGGGCTGCTCAGACCAGCACGTCTCAGCCGTCTGAGGAAGTAGAGTCTCTGATGACCTTTCTTGATCAGGCTGGTGGTGTTGTTGCTCCAGCTGAGATTATCATTCATGTGTACACCCAAGTATTTGTAGCTGGAGACCACTTCCACTGCAGACCCACCTATTTTCAGTGGGGCGTGGGTGTGTTTGTTCCTTCTGAAGTCCACAATCATCTCCTTTGTCTTCTTCACATTCATGTGAAGATTATTCTCTTTGCACCAGCTCTCCAGGTGTTCCACCTCCTGTCTGTAGCTGGACTCATCATTGTTTGTGATGCATCCCACCACCGCTGTATCATCTGCAAACTTAACAATATGACAGCCTGGAGTGTGGCTGTACAATCATATGTGAGCAGAGTGAACAGAAGGGGGCTCAGCACACATCCTTGAGGAGAGCCAGTGCTGAGGGTTATGGTGGAGGAGGAGAAGTTGTGGATCTTCACGGACTGTGGTCTGTTTGTTAAGAAGTCTAGTACCCAGTTACAAATAGAGGGGCTTAGTCCAAGTGTAGATAGTTTGTCTATCAGAGTTTGGGGGATCATGGTGTTGAAGGCAGATGTGAAGTCCACAAAGAGCAGACGCACGTATGAGTCCTTCTGATCCAGGTGGGTGAGAGCAGTGTGGACCACGGAAGAAATGGCGTCCTCTGTTGATCGGTTCTCACGGTAT